>WEDG01011554.1:130000-162068 GCA_017591395.1 Schistocephalus solidus
TCCTGAATTTTAGTGCATGGAACAGTATACGCCTTTACGATGCCACCTTTAACGGTAGCGAGCAGAGGAATATGAACCATTACATTCCCTGCGCTGAATGCTTCTGTAAATATGCTAACTTAAATATCTGAAAGCTGGATATTGGGCTGCTTGGACATAAATTGACTATTTGACAGCGAGCCTAGTAATACTCCTTGCTACTCAATCTCGGGGGTAAAATCACGTCTGTCGATACACCGACAGGAACGCGTGTGAGCCGAGCGAGGCATGGGAATCAGACGGCGCATAGTTAAACAGTCCTTCGAGAGTTTTTCCCTCAATGCCAAACTTCACGCGAGCAAACTGACGGATGTAGCGCACTACCTTGATTTCTGACTGTTACGTAGATCGATAGATACCTGCGCAGTGATGCAAACCCAAACTGATTGGTTACTTATTCATTTGACCCACTTGTGAAAAATTCGGCGGCCTCACTGGGATTCGAACACACATCAGCAAGGGAAAGGCTTTAGAACAGCCAAAGCTCTAGCCAACTGAGCTACGAGGCCCCACCGGGAGCCGTGAGTTTAATCACAATTTACTGGTTACTTATCAATTATTGTCTACCGTTGAAAGCGGACCCCAGGACTGGTCCGAAAGTTCATGTGAATAACCTGTTTTTTTCAGCCTAAAAGATAAAATATATTCGTCTTCATCGAGCTGAACAGGTGGTGCAACTGGGGTACGTAGGTTTTCCCAATTATGGCCTTCTTATCTACAAGGGAAGTGATTCGGGCGCAAAGGACGAGTGAATTTTTCCGGCGAGATTATCATTTATCGGCTGGTCTCCGATTGGTTGCATCACTGTCTCTTTCAAAGCCTGTTTTGCATTTTTATCGCCCTAACATCAGGTAGATGTCCTGGTCGTTGTGACCGCTTCTTTCAGGAAAACTCTCGTTTACGAATGCGTTCTTAACCCTCAGGTTAGTGAAAATTGGATAGAAAGTATATCCTCTGATGTGAATGCTTAAACCCGAAAGTCGACGCTGGTAATCAGCGTGAGGTAAAACGCATGCACCTAAGCTTCGGTGGAAACAGATATTGACAAAGACAAAGAGGACTGGAATGACCATTTCTGGCTCATTAGCCGTCGTCAGCCAGTCATACCGAACTCAGGTGATGTACCACCCGAAGCCTATTGATCAGAAGTCTAATGCTCTAACCATTAAGCCACGGGCTCGTTGTCTCTGCCGGTTTAAATCGGGAATATGGACTTTGGTTGATCGTTAACAGAACTCACCTCGTCCCGCTCTGCCTCGGGGGTCAATCACGATATTGTCGGCATTGTTATCCTTCCTTTGTAATATTACGCTGTGCGTTGCTGGCGGTGCTCGTGGGTGAGCCCCCAAGTCAGAGTCGGACGAGTGAGTTCCGTTAACGATCCGTGAGCGCTCACAAACAAAGGAAGCAGATATGTTAGCACCTTATATCATAGGGAGACCCTAGCAACCACGACCATCATGACCGGTCTCGAACACGTTGGACTTCAGTAGAGGTGGTACAGAATGAGTGGATAGTAGGCTGGAGGCAGTTAGCAGCCGCCAGACGGCAAACATCCGATGCCGGGAGAGGAGCAGACGTCCCAAGGGTGGCAGTGCGTCAGAGCGTCTTGAGCGAGAGCATGTCTGGGTCGGCCTTGAATTTGATTGGTCGGTTTGCATGGCCGTGATTGGCCGAGGACCAGACTGCCGTTGGTACACCCGAGAGATGCGGTGTTGCAGCAGACGCTCAGAGTTGAACCACTACAGATTGGCATCGAGCGCGATTCGCAAACTAAAGCCCAACCTAGATCTTAGTGTTTGGTCCTGATGTACAATCTGATCTTTGGCCTAGGACGCTGTGCTCTAGCTAATCAAGGTGCTTTCAAGTACGAAAGAACACGGGTTAGATGACTGACACACACTAACACAGGCGGCAGTACTAATCTATGAGATGGGCATGGTTAGGGTGCGGGCAGAGGTTAATCAGTGGGTTTTCTAACTTTAAGACAAAATTAGGCCCTCCTCCGGATAAGCGCCTATTCTTAAGTTGCCAAGTCCAACTGCTTTGCGGTAATTCGGTTTAGGCTGTTGGTGATTCGCTTGAAAAAAAAAATTGAGTCGGAAACAGCAATGAATTAAGCTAACTGCTTCTTCAAAAACTAAAGTGTTTGGTTTGGATTCACAGAGGCCTAAATGTATGTGCACCCTTAAGATCAAATTACCGCAATTTAAGGATTGAATAGTGATTCTGAGAGAGAGATAGAGGGAGAGAGCTTAGGTCGCTAACTCGGTTTGGACAGTGTCAACTTGTTTTGGGGGCCGAACATTGTGACTGAGAATCCAGTGCGTTCATTGAGTTTGCTGGAGTCCTCTTACATAATAGAATAAACGAATCTCCCGGAGAGACAGCAAGAAAATGGGTAAGACTCCTCCTGGCCACCTGTATAAAAATATCCTTTCCTGTAAGCACTTGGTAGTAGATAACGTATAAACACGAAGAAAGGATAGCTTTCGGTTTAAGATTGTTTGTAATTTTGAAATTTTGGCTTCCTAACCAGGACACGGGAACATGAACGCCCCATCCAAGTAATAAGTCTGTTTCTTTGCATAAATGCAGGAAGAGTAAATATTCCCGTGTCTGAACCCTAAGCCTGGCCCTGACATAAAACTAAACTTTTGCCCTAATCTTCACACAAACCTAATCCTAAACCCGAAACTTACAGTTGACATTAACCTAAACCTTAGCCATAACTTAACGCTAATCTACCAATAAATGAAACTCCATTTTCCCCGACAGTTGGCGCAAAGACACCTGTATTTCGGATGGTTCCTGTTCTCGTGTCCAGTTTAGGGTTCCAGCTACGTCATTCTTACCGAATGTTTTTGTGACCGCTAAGTTTCCTTTCAAATTGCATCGTATCTGCCCTTTTATCTACTTCCCGCAAAAGTTAAGAGGTTTTATTTGATAGCATGTTAATATCGTGAAGGCCTTTATGCTTTTTCGTACGGAGAAAGTATGCGGTTTGTAGTTTGGAGACTGTAAACGCAGCTCAGGTTCAAGAGTGTTCGAGAATTCGTAAACTTGTAAAAAACCGAAATATTCATTTCCTCAGAGCACAGCATCTAAAAAAGACTTTGGTGCATGTTTTTTTACTAAATATATATTAATTAATAAGAGCCTCAAAACTCAATGAACAATTCATTCGACCGAAGGTGACATTTTCCCTAATTGTTTGGGCGCGGCGCAGTGAGATTTTGGTAAATGTAATTTTTGCAGATTGCTGCAAAATAGCGCATTCAAAAGCATACATTTTGACGTGACTTCAACGTCTTGAGATCTTGCTGCAGGATAAGCTATATAACCACCCCATCTAAGTAAGCCTTCCTAATCGACAACACATTTTTCGAATTGGGTTAGCAGTTCATGAGATACGCCACCTCTACAGGGCTTGGCGGAAGCTCACATCACAACCAAGAACATGCACAAAAATGAGATGTTTTGAACCTCGAGGGATCCTGTGCTGTCTACTGCAATGCAAATGGGTGGGCGAAACCACTAACCACAGGCTTCGTTCAGCCTGACAGCCCTTGGGTGCTGGCCGTCCATACCTCCCCCCCCCGCTTGAAGTGGCACAACAGGGGGCGGGGACTAGAATTTCCGTCCAAAACCACTGGTCGGCTTTAACTCACTGTCCCGAGCGTCGGCAGCAGCGACCTGCAGCTGGCGGGGCCTCCAAAGCATAGCAAGTGACGCATCATCAGATAGGACAGTAAAACGGGGTCCCGTAAATGCTACAGCAGGGAGGAGGGGTTGAAGACTACTGTCCGGTTTAAGAACACGTCCGTATCTACTTCATGCACCGGTTAGCCTCCTCCTAGCTGAAATTATGATCAGTATCAGATGCTGCTCTCCTCATGCTGACTGACGGGTTGGAAAGATGAGATAAACGGGCTTTGCACTGCAGTGCCTCGCACAGCGTTCACAGCTTCTCTTTACAATTACAAAAAGATTGTGAGTAAAAACCAATAGAAAACCGTTATCTCGTGCTCATCTGTCCAAGTTCTATAGCTCATACAGGAATCTGTCTTCAGAGATTACAACAGTTCGACCGTTGATTCCGATGATGATCACTGTGCATTTCCTAGCAGGATGAGTGCAGGAATTAAATGATTGTAAATTAAAATGATCGTAAATTAAATGATTGTGATAGTCGACTTGCGCACTCTCCCCCACTAACCCACTTGGACTCGATGTCATGACCAAGTCAACTTGAAGGACAGAGGCGGGATCCTGCACAGGTGGCTGGAATGACGTGAGCCTGCACCTCGGTGTGCCACCAGACATCTCCCCCCCAGTTCATGTAGAAAGGATCAGGACTTCACACAACAATAAAGAGGAGCGCCTCGGAGCCCATTGAGATGAATGTGTTAGAACGGTTGCCTTAGTAATGAGCCATTAGCTAGCTGGCTCTCAGTCCGCCAGTCGACCACACAAACCGGGCAGACTACGAGGTCTTTAATTATTTTGTCAGTTGGCAACCTTCCAAGCCACGGTTTTTAGCGCACCGTGATAGTTTCAGGCGCATCAGATTGTTTCTAGTGACAAAGATGCGCTAAGACAGTCAACTCTCATTCCTCTCTCGTGCATAAGTCTCAGATATTACAGATCAAGCGATCATTTACGGTAAACCAGAGTTCTCATTTGAGTTTCAAACTTCAACATCCTCACGACTTGCTTCGAGAAATTAAATTCATAGCTCTGAATGCTTGACCTCGCCTCCATAGAGCGTGCGCCGAAAAGCTCTCCCCGTCGCAGAACCAGGTTGTGTTCATGTTTGTGATCTCATTTTTCACCCACTGTGATCTATAGTTTTGTAACAACAGTCAAGGCATGTTCCTACGACGAAATACGCCAATTTGCGCATGAGAAGAAAAACTCCGCCCTTTAAGGACAAGCAGCAAGCGTAGTGGCTTTCACGTAGCCGCAGCACCCAACACTCAGTCCGGATGGGCAACCTCATTTCTGACTAACGGCATTTTCACGCAAAAGCTTGAATGTGTAATCGCAGGATGAATATTTGCTCTCAGCTTTGGCTTCTTAGGTTTTGCCGATTTACTCATGCTTTGAAATTGTCTTCTTCAAAGCGACCATCGCCGTTTCACGCTAATTGGCCAATCGCCGCGCATAGGTGGGTTTTCAGGAGGCCTTCACGTGTTTATGAAGAAACGCGTAAAAACGCAGGAGAACCTCCTGTGAGATGAAATGACTTCTGACCTTTCTTCATTCATATATATTCGAATCCCTTAATCCGTGCAAAACAAACCTCATCGTGATGCCCGCTGATGTTTGAAATAACCTTGCATCAATTACTTGCAACTTTACTTTATAAAACCGGCGAAAATTAAAAGGACTGGAAGATTTTACAAATCAGGGCATGTGTAGCACTGAAAAGCCATAAGGCATTGAACTGAAACTCCGTAGCTGACTGTCTCGAGCAGAAATGATCACTTCCAGGCGTTGTCGGCATTTTTAGTAAGCTCTCCGCCTCCTATGCGTAGGAGGTAAAGACCGACTTCCATTGATGCACATTATCGATATGCATCTCATTCACCTAAGTCCTGTGGTGCGGGATACATTTGGCTAAAAATAACGAGGCATCTGGAAAAAGAGGGTACGTGAACAACATACTCCGCTCTACTAGGACAAAGGTGAAACCAGATTAACTTCGAGTTCCATCTCGCATGCATCTAGCTGATACTTCACCGCGTTGACCCCGCAGAAAGAAGCCTTTCAGGTTGTCTACCAGACACCGGGATCCAACCCCTCTAAAGGTCTACGCCAACAAGTGCTCGCGACGCTCGTACAGACCTTCACTCTTCTGTGGCCGACGCATCACTGACGGCAAGTGATGTTAAATCCCATCTTCTCGACCTCTTCTACCCGCCCTCTTCACATGGCTATCCCGATAACCTGTACGTCGACCTCACCAGGTAGTGGAGTGAAGATAATCGATAAGCAGTTTTTAAACCTACCACGGTATCATTTCTTGTAGTTGTACCGGACGATAAGTGTTTATCAGCTCAGCTTTTCATTTTTACGGAATTTTCGGGGAACTGAGAACACAACTTAACACGATTGGGATATTGATTTTGATTGTGTTCGCTTCCAATTCACCAGGTTAGCACACAATAAAGATTCATTGCTACGGTGGGAACAATTTTGGTCATCTTTGTTGATGATAAAGGAATACGTCTATTGTTGATAAGCATTTGGTTTAAAGAGTGTCGTCGCTATACTATTTACTGACAGTGGGAGTATGTGCCTTAAAAATAGTAATAGAAGAGATTAAGAGGGTCTATTTGTTTGTAGGGCAGTGTCTGAACTCTTAATGGGTCTCGACACTGATTTTCAACCGAAATTCAATGACGAGGGGTAGAGGCAGTTCTGGTGATCTTTCTCGACTCTCACACCAGGAAGGGGTGAGGAGGAGTGCGGTATGTTCGAGTCTTCTGTAATCGTTTTTCACGCTTCTTTCACGTTTGATATTGCGGCGGTATTACTGGACATTGCTGGTGTAACCATACTGTCGGTGACCTTAAGTAGTAAATGGAAATATGTTACAGTAATTCATTCGTAGTCCTGACGGTGTCTCGGCGTCTCTTCATATGTTGCAGGGACGGTACTTGAGTGCATTAGTTTTAGATAGAGGCTTGATTCGCATCAACTCTTTATCGTCGCGTGCTAGATGTCAGATGTAGTCAGATCGAGGTGGGTCGAGTTTGGATGGTTGGCGCGGCCGGAGACGCTACTGTCCGTGCTGCCCCGTATGAATCGGAGCCGAAAAGAGACGAGGCTGGTGCAGCGTTAGCCTGCATCTACGCGTGCTACACACGCCTACCCACCACACCCCTTAACCCAAAGAACGCCTGCCACAATCTGGTTTTGCCCGCCGCGTAGGTTCAGCGCATCTACCCCGCGGCCGGTTTTAGGGGGCGAAAATGGAAGCATACACTATTCGCACGTGCCTATTCGCAAACCAACCTACTCTCGCAATCCGAAGGTGACTAAAAGTTTCGATGAATTTACCCCATCTAGGGAAGTTTTTCTTACACCCAGATCTGTCGACTACCACTGAGCTGATCGAAGTATCCGAAATCAGGAAAAATACGCCAGATTTTAGTTATGATTCTTTTTGCCGATGGCGGTTTATGTAGGGAAGCGGAAAGAAATTTCAGTCAAAGGCCGTTATGCTGTCGTTGGGAGTGGATCTGACATTTTGTTCCACTCGATTGATTTTTCTAACCGCGCCTAAGTCTCAAGATCTTTTTGTTTAAAAAGAACATCGGAAACTGCCAGTCACGAGTTGCTGCGGGAACGGTAGGCACAACGGAATATACTGAGGTGCAGTAGCGGGCTCCATGGACGGCTCGTGACAAAACTGGGGCAACAACAAAAACTGCCGCCATCCGGACTTCCACCACCGCCGACTCGAGGTTGACCCCCAAAGGAGCAAAGAGGAGGACGGTGCGACGCTGTACTCATCGCCCGGCGTCACGCCCACGGCGCCCCTCCTTCAGGAGGCAGGCGAAGATGACCTTGAGATCTTGCGTGTGGTACACACGCAACCGACGACGACCGTCTGAGCGCGTGATCATTGTCGGCAAAGACGGGGAGACCGGAACGGTCAGTTCCGGCAATTAAACGTCATCAGCCTGGCCATTACAGCCTGAGCCATTTACAGTAGATTGTCTAACTCATGAAAAGTGCTATCATCATCTGGCAGGGTGGTAGCAGGGCGGGCTTGCTTAAGGTGTTAGTTCTGTCGAAATTGATGCACAAAAGCTGTTTAATAATAAAGAGTTCACTTCAAATCAGTTTATTGATGGGAAAATGAGGGCTAGATGGGGCAAAAAGCTGACGTTTCTTGCCATCCAGGAGTTTTCGTACGCCATTGCAAGCTACAGATCAAAAACATTTTTGCTTTTGTGCGCAGTACTATGAATGCACATTAATATAAGCCGGGAATATTTGGAATATATCCCTTTTAAAGAACGGAAAATTTTATTTATTTTTCACGAAAATTAGGGTGAATGCAAGTTTGAGAGATCACATTGTTTTCGGGAAAATGAGGGAATTTTTTAGTTTAAAAATCAAGTTTTTGCTAATTTATGACGTTTTCTACCAAAAACACTGTAATAAACTTTTGGAATGTACTTTTTATACCACCGATAGTTAGGAACTGTCAAACGCGCATATATACGAGACACGATGACACCGCCACTTTTTCGCTGTCCCGGTGTACGCAGAAGCCTGCTAAAGATCGATTTTTCGGTCTAGCAGTTGACTATAAATAAAATAGGAAACTTGAAACGGAAGGGGCAGAAAATAGACATTTTAGCGCAAAAATCGTAGCATATATATCAGAGCCACTCTATTGCGTGTTTTGAAATCTTAGAACTAGAGTGAGAAGTAGCAAATATACCGAAAAACGCTCCAATAGAAAGAAAAGTGAGTTCTTTTAATTTTTCAACAGAAATTTTTGTATCCCTAATTTCCAGTGAAATCGTAAATTTGGTCAAACGGTCCAAGGTTCTTCGCCCTGGCTTCACTTTGGAAAAACGCTAATTACGCAGGCATTCACAGCGAAACATTTAATTAAATTACTTTTAAAAAGGTAACTTATTATAGAAAGTTTTTGAACTAATTATACACATATTTTTCCCGGCTTTTTTGTTGTGGACGTTCATTTTTCATGGCAGCGAGTTTTTCACGTTTAAGTGAGTCCGCACATATAGCAGACAGTTTTTGCATTAGAAAAGGATGCCGAAAAGTCGATACTTCGATAAATGCTTTTTAAGAAATATATTATTTTGTAGGTTTTACAAAATACATCGAACGGAATTTTTACATTTATGGGCAGTCGACTGAAGACACTGGACATCATGAAGAATTCACCGCATTTCTCAAAGACTATGTGAAATTCATCGTAATAGAAAACCCGAAATAGTTATAGAGAAATTTAATAATCGAATAGTTATGCTTAGATACACTAAATGGTACGCTTACAATTGAAACTGAGGGATTCTATTTTAATTTGTTAGTCAGTGACCGGCCTGTGAACATTTTAAGCTTATGAAATATTATAATCCTGTGACGTCCATATCAGCAACAACTCAAGTGAAAATCTGTTTGCCTTGGTCAAACGCAGCCAAACAAAATGTACAAACGGAAGAAAAAGCAATTCCAAACGGTTTTGGAATATGCACTTTCATGTTAGGCTGCTTGATAACGGCCATACTGCATTGCGTTTAATCTAGAGGAATATATATGCAAAAACCTGAAAAGACAATTTTAAAGTTATTCGGCATTTTCTGCTTTATTCACTCGTTTAATTGTGTGACAGGCTCCATTTGGCCAGCTTCATCAAAAGGTCAATTTCTAATTTTCTAATCCATACCTTTTCTAAAAATTAGGATTTCAAACAATGTAATATTAATTTGTAAACCACAAAAGACTTATTTTTCTAACGATCGGTTCTGTATTAATGTAAAATTTTTGGTGGACGCAGCCTGCGCTGAATCGAATTCATGCAACGCCTGGAGGAACCTCTGCAGACACGATGACTTCGATGCGGGACCAATGAATACCTCGGTTTCAACGACCAAGACAGTCGTCACCCAGATCTCAGATAACATTGACGCCAGATGCAGCCACTAACCAGCGACGTGATTCTTACGTTCTTTCTTTGTGTGTGATGATTCACTACAGCTCGTTCCTTCCAGAAATGCATTGCCTGTCATCCGATGAATGAAATATTCAAGAAAGATGTCAAATGGCTTTGTCTTAGAATGTCACGAGCCTTTTGAAGAAGTTAAACACGTTGAGCTCTGTCTTGCTGCTCACAGACCAACCCAGATCGAGATTATCCTTGCAGCGGACGCCTCCAACCATGGAATTGGCGCCGTATCCCTACAATCTTCCACGACAACACAGAAAAGACTATTTGTCCCGCAGCAGCGTCACTAACTTCGGAACGTAACTATGGACCTATTGAGAAGAAGGCCTTGGCTATCATCTTTGCTGTGAAGAAGTTTCAAAAAGATGCTTTATGGCTTCACGATTTCACCTTTTCTAACGGATCATAAGCCTCTCCTTTCTTTTCATTTCGGCTCGAATAGGCCTTCCTGTGTACTCGGCAAACCGTCTTCAACGATGTGTTACTATATAGGCATGGCTTCTTTGATATCCGGTACCTAGTCTACCACAAACATAGACTCAGACAGACGCACTTTCGCGAGCATTTTGTGGACTAACGAGCCTGAGGATTACAGTCGAGGTTCACATTTCGTTTTATGGATTCCATTCGCGCACTTTAATTCTTTTGAGGAAGTCCGAACCGCAACCAAACAGGATCAACTGTTGAGACGTCGCCATTAATTATAATTGCTAATCTGTGGTTTGCAGAATTGTTGGAATTGCAGAAGTTCTACTTCAATCGATGACATGCTCTACACTGTTAATGATTGTATCCCTGTCTATGGACGTTTCTGTTGTTCCAGTTGTGAAACTGCAAACTGAAGCGGTCCCTGGAAGCAGGCTCCACATGGGACATCCGCATTAGCCGTGCATGAAGGGTCCTCGATCAGCAGCTGTGCAAACTGGGCCCTCACATAGGGACTCAATAATTGCAAACTAGCGGCTCCAGATGCACCAAATGCGCTCTTTCAGCATCCAAGGCAGGGCCTCGTCCCACGCTTTCCTGTGGTCCAGTAAGTCTACTCCTCGACAATACGATGGAGCGCATCGATGGCATTAGAACTTCTGCATTTCACCGCCTCCACGCACGTACGGCAAACGACCGTGTCTTCCATATTGAAATCTGCGCGTTACTCGCCGAGCCACGACTCAACACTTTCTGGTGACTCGTTCAGTAGATTGGTTGTCTCTAAAATGTTGTGGAGTTGATTATGGAGTGTAGCCCCAGTATCACCGCGTCGACTTTCTACCTTGATCGCAAGCCGCTAGGTATTAAGCACTTGGCGTCCACTTCACCACCACATCACCGCAGCCCGACGACAGCTCTGGAAAGATTCATTGACATTGCGTGCTGGTTCTCTCTAGAATGGAGGGGAGGGGACGACGGAAGTGCATTCTCTCCCGAAACATTCCTGCTGGACCTATCGGGAAACTTTCTAAACTCGAACGCTCCACACTGAGTCCTCCTGTCGAAGCTTTGATGCAGAGGAAGGCTTCTCGGTCACTGCTTGCCATCTCGACGTACACTTCTACGGTGCCACCCGGTTAGTACTGGCGATTGCTAGTTGCTCCATCCAAACACCGGATGGAAAGACAACCCAACAAAAACGCCATGGAGCAGCATAGTGCCATTCTCATTCCAAGTGATACTGAGTCCGGCAAAGGACTACAGGAAAACTGGCGAGAAAACTGGGCAACATCTCTTGGTCGTGCTCACCGGAAAGCGTGGTGACGTGGACTACGAGATCTAGCTGGGCTGTGCATCTAGTGCAGCGCCAGCGCTGCTGAAACACACTCGAAACGTACTGACGCGCGAACCCAGGCAGAAACCCATCACCAGGCACTACCACCGGACCACACTCCATCAAACCAAACGCAAGGCCAGAAACCACAGTTCCAGTGCCAACCCGATCAACCACCTAGACGATCGGAACATTGTGAAGAACGCAAACCTGGGTCCGTCAAGCGTGAACCAAGCGGCTCAGACCCGCCTGGACCCCAGCGTACAGCCAGCCGCGTATGAGGAACCACCCCACCAGATCCGCTTCACACACCGGCCCCGACAGCTCTTCCCCGCCGCACGACTATCGATACACCCATCACGGCGCAGCGTGCGATGAACGCTGTGGAGATGAGACAAAATCGATCAGGATTGAGCTCACAGCATCCAGTCTGGTTAAGCACCACCGAAGTGTATCTAGCTATGGGTAGTGCACTCACACATGATAGCACCTGGTCGCCCCACGGTCTCGTGCACAGGTGGGTGAAATGCTCCTGTGGCCGCCTCTAACTGGCACCCTAACTCCCACCTGCTAGGTTCTTCCCAGCGATGACACCCCGGGCAACCGTCGGCGACCGGCGGGCTTTAGCCAGGTGAAGGTCTCAGGGTGTGGCATGCGGCCTCCACACCCGGTATGCGTGTCTGACTCCTGAACTTCCTGCACCTCCTCTTCAAAATCGTCTCTACTAGTGGGGCGGACAGTAACCTCGCAGGCGGTCCAGACTAACTCGGGCCGTTCTTCCACCTAAAACAAAACGCGGACTCGCATAGTGGAGTCTCGGCAGCTCGTCCATTGATGTCCGAGCAGCATTTAGGGATACAGCATGACTCGCCTACCTCCTCAAGCGGAGGAAGCTGAGAGGTGCCTTCTGAGGCTGGAGGTGGCACGGAGGCTGCGTGGCGACTGACTGCTGACAGCCAATGAACCGGCATTGGCCATTCTTAGTCTCCCCTGGTCTCTTGCCAGGAACTGTCTCATCTGGTTCCGGCTGTTGTACCGCGGCTGCCAGTGGGTCCTCGAGAGGAGCTCGAAGGCTGCGAACGCGTGAGGCTCTGTAAGCGATCGGTGAGGTCTCCATAAACCACGGCCTCGCATGTGCCTCACCTGCCGTCTGCGTAAGGCTTTATCGGCCTTTGAGATCTAAAGCAATAAAATGGCTATGGAGATAGATTCTTTCCTGACTGGGAGAGCTACGCGACTCTCAGCCTAAGTCTGCTGGACTGGCTATCGCTCACCGGCTGAACTCGAGAGCACTGTAGTTTTAAAGCGAGCGTCTCACGGCTCGTTGCCGAATATCTAACTACGTCTTGTTCAGAATTTACTGGTGGCTCTATTCTAGGGCCTCTTTGCGCATAAAGTCCTATTCTTGATCATGGAGCCTAGTTCATCTGGACGACGCACGCAAGACAGGTTTTTCTTTACCCTCTCCCTAGCGTACTTCTCTCTCCACGTCTAGCAAAATTTTCGAAACACTGGGTGGAAATGGGATGTAAAATGGCTCTCAATTTGCAACACTGTAGCGCACTTTGCGTACCTTTACGTATTTCTATTCTATCTCTCATGATCCAAAGCCATTTTGCAGGCTGCACGCGATCAGTCTGCCGCAGTGTGCTACATCACCGAGAGTACATTTATCGCCTGCTGCGCAAGGCATATTTAATCCTAAATACACCTTTCGCAAGCATTTTATACAATCTCATCGACTCTTTCCAGTGGCTCTTGCCTAGTGGATGCTTTCAGTTCTAAAACTCTCTAAGCTCTATCAGAGCCTGAAAACAAAACCCGCGACTAAATCTCTCATACGGTCATCGCATACCGCCCCAACTCCGGCTCTTTAAAGTCTAGACACAAAATCGATCATCCGGAAAGACGCTAACGCAGCAGCTGGGTGCGCGCCCTTCGGAATCTTTTCTACGCAAACTCCTCCGGAAAGATCAAGCCATTTTATGCCGGCGTGCAGATGAATACCATCGCACCGAAGAACGCTTTACGTAAGCAATCCCTGGCACCGGCAATTGGCTTTTTCGCCGTAGAACAAGTCGTCCAGTCTGACGAACACTGCTTCAAGACGCACTCACCAAGCTCATCGTCTCGCCTACCTGTGAAACGCAAACCCACCGTAAGCTCATCCAACGAACCGCCGACCGTCGCGACGCATCTCATGCGCTAGCCGGAGTCCAAAAGGCGTCTGCCTACTTTTCTCCTACCAAAACCGGAACCGACAAGTCGACTGCAGACATATCCCCGGCTATTCCACCATAGAATAAATAGGACTTTTGATGATGGTTCCTCTCATGGCGCGTCAGAATCCGTCCAGTAGTCTTAAGGATCGTCGCTCTAATTGATCGAGCGGATTTTATGCATGCTGCCAGGAAGACCTCACTCTCTTGCCTCACTCAGAAATAACCTATTTAGCCTGCGTGGATCTTGTGGCTGCTATGTAAACTACTCAACATATACAGTAAATTCGATCAAGTCTGACGATCTCTCTCTACTAGTCTCGTACGAACAACCCTAAAATAGTAGACAACTGCTATTCTAATTAACCCGGAACACGAGGTCGATTCTGTATCACGCACCTTTATTCCAAAACTATGCACTAGAGGGTAAAAGGAAAAGTAAGAGATATATGAGATAGTGATGATAGAAAAATCCTTTTCTTTTATATCTCTACTTTATGACAGCGTCTGGAAAATGATGACTTCTCCGCCAGCCATGCATGCATAGTTGTCTCCAGCAGCAAGGTCACTGCATATCCTGAATCACAGGTACGTGGAGGAGTTGAAAGTTAGGGTCTGAAATCTGGACTTTGTAAGCTGTGGTGATAGCTCTGAGTGGCTCTCTAGGACACGGCATGGCAAAACGCAACGCCCCCTGCTCTATCCTTGAATAAATTAAACTATATACTGTAAAGTCACGCATAAATGTGCTTTCTATTCTTGATTGATATCCATTGTCCTTCAAGCATCCTAATCTGCAGACTCCATTATTCTCGACCTTTGCATAAGCTTTCTTGCAGGTATGATGTAGCACGATATGATTCTCTGGCACTCATATTTTCTATTGACTTTTCCCAAGAATCCGCAACCGACGCATTTGTTACCGCACTCATTGCGTTTCTCGAGAGAATCTGAATACTGACGTGGACATATTGCTTTTGTACTGGACTGCAGCACCCATCAATTGCTCAGCGATTCTCGAGACCCGTAGTTGATCTGTCAGATCTCTTGGAAAGCTCCTCGCGAATCTCTTCTCTAAACTGTTTGAGATATGTCTCACAGCCTCATTCTCTCATGCTTTAACTCTCCTGTCACCGAGAATTACTCTTCTTAGCAGTGTGCCATTGATTTGTTTGCAGCAACGCGTGACAAACGGATAGTAGATCAATAGGGCCTACTGGATCAGATCCTCAGTCATGCCACGCTTCCTCCATCAGGTCACTCGATCACCTGACCAGCCCCTCATCTCCTCATGCGGGTCCAGATTGGAAGCTATGCGGTGGGTGGCCACGCTGCAGGCTCTTCTGTCCATTCTACATTGTCAAACTGCTGTGTGCTCGCGCACGCTACCATCCTGTCTCCACTGCACTCATGCATCAATCGTCTGCACTCAGCTGCACTGTATCCCATGACACTGTGGCACTGACTGGGCATGGCACAAATTCTCAGGACGCACGCCCGCGGACCGTCCTCCTGCTCTGCGACTCCAATCCTAAGCTCATCACTCATCAATCCAACACAGTAGCATGCTACGCATGGAAACCAAAAGCATCTCACTCTGGCCACGTCCACCTCGGAGTACTCTCTCCTGGCTTCTGCCAAAGCCGCCAGTGACATCAGTTAACCGTGAACATTTTCCCCAAAACTGAAACCCTCAAACCGTCCACGCCCATCCCAAAATCCAGCGCCAGCACGCATGTTTCTGGCCACGGCGCAGAGCATGCCAGCCAGGATGCACAAGACGCCATTTGATGCACCTGCACGCAGCCTGCCAGCACTCGGCAGCACAGCAAACCAACCAAACCGTTAATTTCATTTTCACGAGACTGCCAGCTCGACGACTCAGTGATACTACGCGGCTTTCTGAGTGCTCTAGTGGATGTTTATACTTTTAGAACCGAGATTAAAAAGCTTTTGTTCCAAAAACATGTACACCATTAGGTGTAAAAGTGCAGATTTTCGACGAAACGAAAAAGTAAAAGACTGATATCGTCTGCATTTGAATGGGAGCGAGTATTCCGGATAATAACAGCTTTAGAACACACTTAGGAGAACTAGGGGTTGAACATCCCGATCCATGCCGTCGAGGGCGGTGGGGAGGCGAAAATACTCCACCCGCGAATAACTGACTATGCAAGTGTCGGGCATCTCTGTAGCTAGATCTTAGTGGACGCAGGACCTGCGCAAACGTATTCAGTGCATCGCTGGGATCATGCTGCCTAGACGATTACGTCTGTTCAGCGCGATAGCTTAGGAGAGAACGCTGACCGTGCCAGTCCAGGCCCCAAAGTATCATTGATGCATCTATTCTGCCAACCTCAGCTAGCTGAGCGTGGCACCTAAACTCAAAGAACGTCTGAGCCTTAATCGGTGCAAATTTGCTATCGGTTTCATGCTCTAAAATGCTATAATGTCCTGGGCGAGTGTACGAACATGATTGATTATGATCCTTGTATGGACAAATGACTCTCTGATCTTAAGTTATTTTTAATGTGACAGAGACGGTTTGATTTTAATAAACATGCTAATGCCGGAATATCTGAAAACAGCTCAATAACCACTTGTTCTAATATTTCTAAAATTACACCAAATCTGCTTTTCTCGCAAGCGACCCTCACATAATTACAAATAAACCTGCGTGGACGTTTCAGTGCGATCAGACAGACTGAGTCACGTCGCATAATTTGTAGCATCAATGCTGCACCTGGAAAATTCTGATCATATAAATAATCCTTCGCATGTCGCAAAAATTCGAAAATTGAAATACCGCATACCTTAAAGTATGAAATTTGGGGAAATGTGTCACTTTTTCGTAAGCAGTGAAAGAAGCCCTTTTATCCATCTTTTTCTATAAATTATGACGGAAATTTGCGAAAAAATACATACAAGTGGTAAGATTTTTCTAATATGATGTACACATTTTGAGGGAAAGGTGTTTGGACAAAGGGTCAACATGTTCCCAATAGGAGATTGTCCTTTAATTACCTTTCTCCGCTAAAAGTTCCACAGTGACGTTCAGGCAATATTTTTGGAGTAAGTTCTCCTAAGTTTGTAGAGTAAGTCCTTGCAAGTTTTTAAGAATCATGTCGGCAGCAGGGATATTTTAAGATTTTAATCACCTGAAAGTCATAATGACTATTGAGCACTAGGAATGTTTTTTACGGAATCAGTTGCGAAAACACGATCTGTTGAAGTACAGTCAACTCAGTTAGCTTTTAATTTCGCGAAGATTCCCATGTCAAACTTCAAAATTCAATTCGGAAAACACGTGTTTTCATTAATTAATCATCGGACCTATAAAGAGAATGAAAATGTGAGAACGAAAAAGATTTATAAATGTTTTAGGTTTAAGAAACATCGTTATCACGCCTCCCGCATGGCGAGGTCGGCATGCGGAGGTCATTGGAATTGGAAATTGGGAGGAGTATGGAAGGCTGTGAGTGATGCTTGTAGGTCGAGTACGGGGAGTTAACACCACTGTCCAGTACACACACTGAACAACTGTCATATGGGGTGTAGGCAACGTGATCACCGCCTGAAGTTGACGTCGGCCAAGGAAGAGAGAATGCCTATATTAGCGTCTTCTGAAATCAGTGCACTGGATTCGCTAGCCGTATAGCCACTGTGTCGGCTGTTGCTAACAAATGTTGGCGAAGGCCCTAAGAGAAGTTGGTTGGTGTCCAGTAGACAACCTGAAAGGCTTCGTTTGAATCGACTTGATAATTTATATTAACTAGATGTACAAGAATAGAAGTCAAAATCGATCTAGTTTCACCTTTACTGTTGCTCTCTGACAGAGGTTCAACTGAAGTTCATAAATTCCTGTGGTAATTGTCTCAAGGTAACTTTCGTCATGTCGTCTTAGTGCGGCTAAGGAAATGGCGGTATGGTTTCTTCGCAAGGTTTTTCCAGTCATGTCTCGCATATTCAACCCGATCCATACATCCCGATCAATACCTCCCAATAAGAATTTGGTCGTCACGTTTGCCTCTGCAAGGCTGGTGTCAGATTTTAGGAATCCATTGAGCTTCTCTAACACCGAGGATCTTCGGACCATTTAAGTTCTGCGAATATTCTCGTGTTTAACTTGAAAAATAAATTCGGCAAACACTGTTTTCAGTAATTCATCGTCAGAGTTATAAAATTTCATAAAGAATGAAAAAAGGAGAGCGGACAAGGTTTAGAAGCTAACTAAAAAGCTTTCTTGGGATTAAATTGGTGAGGGCTTTCTGGTTGTTAACTGGTGAGTAGAACTATAGCGAAGTATACGTCAAAATATTCTATCATGCGACCCTTTGAAAACAGATGCAAATAAGTTCTATTTGATTAGATTTTGAAGCCTATTTTCCCATAACTGTGCGCATTGGGAACAGACAGTAAACATCTTGTCAAGAGCAAAAACCCTGGTCAAGGAAAAGGTGCAGATATGAAGCTGGAGGAACCAAAATTTTACCTCAACTGATATGTTTGTCACAATGACGCCAGCAATATTTTTGAGTGAGCAAGAATTTGACCATTACTACGGATGGAAAACCAACTGTACACATTTGAAGCATCATTGGTTACTTCAATGCTAGGATACAAGTGTGACCGCGTCCTTGCAAACATCTTGCCGATTTACAGTGTGCACAAAATTCTCACGAAATGGCGGCCGAAGTTTCTGATGCGTTTCTAAATAGTCCTCGGTTTTAAATATCAGGTCCTCTTGGTCTGTGGTTGAAGGCAAATTAGCCAGAAACGGTTATTTCAATACCCATTGTCTGTTTCTGGGAGTGAATAGCACTGACTTTTTGAATGAGTCCCCTCTTTTTGTTTAGAGAAGTGTTGAGTTCAAACGTTAATCCGCCACGATTTCCCACCACTGCCAGCAGCTAAAGTCCCTGGAGGTCTTCTATGCCACCCTCAAATACTGTGTCACCTGCCTTTGGCCTAAAAATCTCATCAACAGTAAAGGTTGGCAGGTTCTATCCGTGACCTTGTGCATGCGATGAGAGAGGAGAGAGATGGACTGGTACGGAGGAATCTATTGCTTTTTATACTTTGAGTGACGCGCTTGAACCCCTTCTCAACTGGCAAGACGTCCTGATTTAGAAGCTTGCCAACTGATGGCATAACTTTGCTCTACACAGGCCAGAGGTGGGGCGGGGTGGGGGCGGTTAGGCCGCAATGAAGGCCTCTAAATGTGCCATTCACGGCACTATCCCTGATTTGGATAGAGGAGAAAAGTCAATTCGCCCGTCGGAGTCCGACGATGTCCAACGTATGCTCCACAGAAGCGTGTGGCAGGGACGGTGACTTGTGCGCAAATTAGTTTTAAGTGATAGTAGACTTTCTCTGCATCTACCACACTATCTCTTCCCTTACCCACCTGTGTCCGGTGCCAAGACTTAGTCAAGAAGACCGGAGGCGGGGTCGGGTGCAGATGAAGCGCCTGCCACGGAGTGAGATCGTGGTGTGGCATGAGCCTGCACCTACATGCCCCATGTTGACACGCGCACCCCCAGGTTCGGCATCCGTTATGGGAAGACATCATCCCAAATAACGTCTGTCGTACCCTGATTTGGCCCGCATTTTTGGCCCAGAACATCTACCATGCGGCCCGTTTAAGGGCACACTGAATGACGCCTGCAAATGCGAACTCGGCTAGTGTATGGCACGTATAAGGGCAATATAATAAACGACAAAGGCAATCAAGACTGGAATAGCCAGCTCTGGCTTAGTAGAAGTCAACAACCAGCTACACTAAAAAGCCCAGGTAGTGCATCCCCTGAGGCTGGCACTCCCGCGAACTGTGGGTTACAAGTCCCACGACTCTAACCACTCATTCAGTTGTCCTGTCGGTGTTGATCGGTTATAATAACACTAGATAGATGAGCGCTCACCAATCGCGTTGCTAGGGCATGATCCTCCTGCTGAGTAGAAGCCCAATGCTCTATTCATTGTGCTACGGCCTCGTGGTCTGGCTGGTATGGGCTCGAGAATATGCACATTGGTGGACAGGTGCTCACCGCCCTGTTCTACCTTAGGGCTCACTCCGAACCCCGCCAGCAGCCACACAGCGGTTAATATTAGTGTCAGAAGAACATTACCGACAAAGACAAAGAAGACTGATGGACATTTGCTGGCTTACTAACCGTCATCAGCCAGCCGTACACAACTCCAGGTGCTGCAGCCCTGTGGATAGACGTGTTGTGTTGCCATGTCAACCGCTGTGTCTACACCCCCTGAAGTTATCTCAAGTTTTTCCTGGTATTGGAACACGGTGGGTGTGCGCAAAGAGGTTGTGGCACTCTCCCGCTTGACAGTTTGGCACACAAGAAGTATATATAGCTTTCTCATTTTATGAAATGCTAACCAGAAATTCTGAACTCTCTATTTTCGTCCGAAAAAGATCGAGTAAGTTATTAATTAGCGTGCAGCGTAATACGGAAGATATTTCAGCACATAATGAGACCGGTTTTTGAAAGAGCTTCTCTTCAACAAGTCGCGGTCTCGAGCCTTGGAGGGTGCATAAATTGGGGTTGGGTATGGCTAGCTAATGACGGCTAATAATCCAGAAATGGCCATACCGATCTCCCTTGTAATTGTCGGTAGCGTCATTCTGCCTTTATTACTAGGCACACTGCGGTGCTGGCGGGGCCTAGGGTGAGCTCCAAGACACAATGGGACGAGTGAGTCCTGTAACCGATCGGTGAGCGCCCAACTACCATTGTAAATGTTCCCGATCGAAACCGGCAAGATAATGAGCTCATGGCATGGTTGATAGAGCGCTGGACTCCTGTCCAACGAGTCGGTGGTTCGAGTCCCAGGCGCCGCAGCGCCCGGGGCTGAGTATGGCTAGCCAACGCTGGCTAATAATCCAGAAATGGTCATACCAGTCACACTTAGTCTCTTTTGGTCACTCATTTCTGCCTCAGATGATAAGCCGCTGTGCGATGACTGGCGGGGCTCGAGGACGAGCCCCGAAGCGCACAACGAAACGAGTGAGTATGAAGCCATTCTCAGCCACGTCAGGCGGCCGGTTTTTCAACAAGCCTCTTTCCAAACCGTCTGTGCAAACCGTACCTCGTAAAAATTGACCCCTCAAGTATTCATCGTCACTGATTTCAATGCCTTTATAGGAAACCACACACGAACATATTCCTTCTCCACTCTAGGTGGCCACCATTACGTCTTCTCGACAATCTACAATTGAAGAAAACATACTCTGATTTATCTATGCAGCTGTGAGATTCTTGCAGAGCTTAAAACTGTTCTGATATCAGATAGATGAGAGGCCCTTGATTATGCACGGTCACCGCATGTTGCCTGAAGTTAGCCGCCCACTTTCCAAAATGGTTATCATCGGATCTGATATTTGACCTGCATCGTATCTGTCTATTTTATTAGTGCTGCTCCTAAATTCGATAACGGGGCCTCATAGCAATTGCAAATTTCTATGAGCACTCAGGTGATTTCTTCATCATGACGTACAGAAATGCGTGATGTTTCCTAGATGGAATGCGTACAACATGTCGTTTTGGAGACCCTGAATGCGGGTATAATGCAGGCCAGATTCAAAATTATTCGGCAGTTGAACAACTTGTAAGACCCGAAAATACAATTTCTTCGAGTATGGATATTGAATATTGGTACATACGCACCTTTTTACCAAAAAGTACTAGAAAGAACAGCCGGCGCATTTTATTATAAACTTGAATTTAACAGGCATCTGAAATTACTAGAAAAATTTATGCTACTTATGTAGGCTTTTATAATGCAGTATAGGGAGATGGCCGAAATGGGCTCGTTCAAAAGCCGGCATCCGGTCATGATTGAAATATCTTAGAATTTAACTGCACAGTAATTAATCTTATAACCAAACTTAAGTAATCTTTTTGAAACGAAATCTCCTTTTCAAATTTCGGTTAATATTTCATGATATAGCAATCTAATGTACTTTTCCGCAAAAACGGAAGAACACAGACGGCAATTTCACCGAGTTCTCTCTTATCCCATCGGCACACATTAGTTATCACTAGAGTAGGTCTCTTATGTGTAATCTTTTCCAGTCCGGCATTCTGCTACGCGGATGACGTCACCTTTTGGCGGCAAATTCGCTCATATGACGAGCTAAGCTGATCGATCCATTTGCTGATAAGTTGGTATTGCACCTGCTAGCTTAAACATGCACGCATGCACTGACTCAGAATATAGCTAACAGAGGCAGCGGCTGTCACGAGCGTTCTGGATAAAGTCACAAGGCCTTTTTGTTTTTGGTCTGGCAACTCGCCTAACCTCTAAGTTTCGCCTTCATGCGACTGCATTTTTCTGTTTTTAGCCGACACAGAAGTTGAGCCCGGCAGTTCAAGTGGGTAAAGGTCAATGATCAGGCGAACTCGGGTCTGAGCCCACGGCACGTCAGCATCGGCGATTGGATATCCGTGGAGGATGACTGCATACAAGGCACTGGACTTTGCTTCTGCAATAATACTTTGGATATAGGTTGCTGTGGGAAATGGTCTGACATCAGGTGCTCTGAAGGGCCCTTGAATTAACCATAAATGGCTACCGTATGTCGCCTGACCACCCCACTCGCCCAGAAGGGTTCCCATCGGATCTAATAGTCAACCAGGAGTGTCTTGTGTCCATAGACCACTTTATCTTGGGATCGAAAACCAACAGACTCTGTCTTTAAAGAACCAAACGATGAAGCGGCCGTTTACGTGGAGGCACTTCTAATATCCCCTTTTTCAGGCCCATAACAGAGCGTATAAAACGGGATAAAACAGTTCTTCGCTAGCGTGTCTGGTCGAGGGCTTGCAGCAAATTGATTACCATTGATGCCCCCCAGGCAGTCTACTCGAAGAGGCACTTGACGCCCTATTAGCAGCATCCAATCCAAAGGCTATAGGGACCACAGTTGGTACACGCATTTTTGCGTACTGTCCGACAGTTTGATGGTCGATCCCAATGATAGTCCCCGTGCGTCGTGAGCGCAGGGATGGTGACTTTGTCTGTGAATTGGTTTAGAGTGATAGTTGACTTGCGCAGCATAGCCTGCACACACTGCTTTCCCCTCACC
The DNA here is from genome assembly GCA_017591395.1 of Schistocephalus solidus. Classification (NCBI taxonomy): domain Eukaryota; kingdom Metazoa; phylum Platyhelminthes; class Cestoda; order Diphyllobothriidea; family Diphyllobothriidae; genus Schistocephalus; species Schistocephalus solidus. The sequence goes on from WEDG01011554.1 coordinate 152,842, forward strand.
CCACCAGAACCCGATGTCAAGACAGAGCCAGTACGACCGGAAGCGGGACGGGGCGCAAGTAGGTGACGTGGCGCGAGTCTGTGCTCCAGCACCTCAAGCTAACGCATTTATAAAGGCTTTGTTGTAGCTAGTGGGGCTAGTGTAGGTATTAGGATTTTCTGGGTGCCGTGGATCTCCATAATCTAAGCGGACCTGCGACCGGAAGAGACCTAACTTCCTACAACTCCTCGTATTGACAAGATGGAAACAATGAAAGGTAAAGACAGGACAACTATGAGAGGCATATTTGGCTTGGTTGATGTCGTTAACCAGCTCTGCTCCAAGCACAGGAGGTGAAGTGAAGTAGTATCCCGTGACAGGTGACTATTGAACCAGCCCGTTTATAATTTGAAAGCCTAGCTAAGGCTCTGTTTATTGACTGCTCACCATCGCAATGCCGACATCCTAGTGCACTAGATACGAATGCGGAAGCAAGCATAAACATACCGTTGGTAGTTGACTTCTCACCGATCGCGTTGCTGGACACTCTCGTCCCATTGTGCGTTGAGGCTCCACTTCGCGTCGCAAAGCGCCGACATTACCATCTTTTGAGAGTATCCGCCGCGCAGCTGCTGTCGGGATTCCAGAGTGAGCATCAAGGCACAACGGGATGAAAGTGTCCCGTTACGTAACCGGTCATCACCCTTCTAACGGTTTTAATCTTCCCAATCGCAACCGATGAGACGAGCCCGCGGCTCAGTGGTTAGGCCGCTGGACCCTAAATCATCAGGTCGCGGGTTTGAGCCCTCGGGCGTTGCATCACCTCGGGGTTTGGAAATGGCTGGCTGTTGACGCTAGTAAGCAAGGAATGGCCATTCCAGTCTCCCTCAACTTTGCCGCTAATATTCTTCTGTCTGGTCATACCACTGACGTATGGTTGGCAATCAGAGGTTTCCCTAAATCAAAAGTCCGCAAAACAAAGTACGTAGAAATGAGCGTCCAAACAGCTCAGCGGCGCGCGACAACAAAGGCGATCGGTGATAGCCTCAGCGTGAAATGTTAGCCTGCAACCCCTAGCCAATCATTGAAAACCGAAATGTTGATCAGCGACACGGCGCCGGGAGGCTGAAGGCTGAGCCTCACGGTGGCGCAGTCCCCACGCGGAGTTAATTACCAGAATATCATTTCTGCCTTGTAACAAGATTAAATCAGTGCATCTCACTCCCATATGACTAAATATTCGAGGTAGCTTTGGAATGACATCAATTCCAATGACCCAACATTACCTGTCTTAGCATCGTGATTCCTCCTCGTCATGAATTGCGCTTTGACATTGTCTCGACGAAAGTACAGTAGCTCTCCCTTGCCCCTTACCACTGAGGAGAAGAAGAAGACGATGCGATCGTTGAAGCAAGAAGTTTATTGGCCAGACCCTTCGGATTTTCACTGGAACCCAGCACCGAGAGACAGTCGCAGAAACGGGTGAATGAAACATGAAGAGTGCAGTCACTTAGGGTGACCAAATGCCTCTAATACTCTAGCAGTCATCGCATTCATTAAGAGGGTAGTATTTAATGTGATGACGGCTTGCCGGTCCATGCCCAAGTTACTATTGTCCGTGATTTCATCCCTGTTGTTGATTCTAGCTTGATGATTGCTCGGCCTCTGCGTGCTGCTAATGATTCTGCCAAGACAAAATTGCAGCACAGAGTACGGAGGCAGCAGGTCATTGAGCTCGCTGATTGAATGCGGGCCAGATAACCATAACTTATGTAGTTAACGCCTTCAAGATTGTCACCTTCAGTAACCGTGAGTTAATAGACTGATTCTGATACTCCATGCTTTCTTCTAAAACGGTTAAGGCTCCGGATGAAGGCGTCCAAAACCACACTTGGTAGATGTGGTCCCTGTAGCTTCAGTGTAAACTTGCAGTACTGATGCTTCTTTCACGACGTTTGAGATATTGGTGGGCAGAGAAGTGCCAGCGATTCGAAAATCTTGCTAACCAACATGCTGGAGGCTGCTGACGGCCAGTGTAAATTTTATTATCCATATGTACAGATTTTGGCTCCGTTTATCTTTGCCACAATAACAAAACTAAATCAGCACTTCCAATAACAGTTGCTGAAGAGTACACCTCGACGACGAAGCGGCATGAATCTCGACCATTGAGGTCAATTTGCGCAGTGACTAAACGACGGGAGGGTCGAATCAAATAGACGCCGGTACGCACTTTGCTGCTCCGACTTCTGACACTGAAATAAAACGTATGTTTTTGCCTTTACTCCAGATACACTTATTCCTCCCATAGGAGGCATGAAACTACATTTATTTTTGTTGGTTCATATGCGCAAGTCAAACATTGTTCTCTCGCTGATTTTATGGGGCCCTTTTTATCCATTTCTTTCGCTCTGTTTTTCTAAATGGTAATTTCTGTGTAATCTGCGTTTGACAGCCTCTTTATAAAACCAGTAAAAATCTCGATCGATTTTGCTGACAAACACTCACCGATCGTCAATGCAACTCCACTTGGCCCCTGTTCTGCCTTTTTGCTCCATTCGAGTCTCTCGCCAGCAGCACGCAACAGCGGGCCAGTACCGATTGGATGCCGTTGTATTCGACCTTTCGCATAGCCTCAGTGCGCCGACCCTGACTTGACCTTGACGAGCAGGGAGGACAACTGTACTCTTATTGGTGGGCTGCATTTGAGCTGCTACGCATTTGCACCCCTAGCATTAGTGTGAGGTCAAGCTGGGTTTTTTGGTGCAACCGTAGGGCATTCTCGCAAGAACCGTAGTTCTCAGTGTTTGGTAGGTCTTGATTTAGGCCAGTAGTGTAGTTTATTGCCTCCCGGTAGGCCAAATTCGAATTGCATTTTCGTGTATTGGTTGGTTGTATTTAACCCTAGATTGTGTCGGTAACCTCGGCTGTGTTGTTCAACCTAGTAAAATGTAAACTCATCGGTGAGCTTTTGTACTTAATTTATAGTCTCGCGCTGGTAAATCGAATTTTAAGAACATGCCTTTGGGCAGCCAATATCTGGAGGTTTCTGGATTCAAGAGGATACAGGGAAGTTTTTGGATGGTTCCGTAGGGGCAAAATTATGTTTTTGTAAAGTCATTTAAGCAAGCGCACAGGAAGATGGTCCTTGTGAATAAATTAGGTAGGGTAGATGTTGAATTGATACATGCAAGCGAAAAACGTATCGTGAGTCAAAGCGAAAATCTTTCAGAATTCATAAATCGCAAGGTTGTATGCGGAATACGGGGGACTTCTATCCTTGCAGTGTTTTACCTACGTATTTTCAAACCAATAAAAACTAGAGGGGACGTGGAGACAAACGTGGAAACTTGGCTTAGCAGAAAAAGGCTGAAATGAAAAACTCTACTGTTTTGACGTTTCGCACTCGCACTTGAGTCCGCTCATTTGAGAGCCAGATATGAAAGTGATGGACGCACAAAAAGGGTGTAGTATTTATAGGAAACAGTTGTGATGAAACTTCTAATCAATGGTAGTTCTTAATTTTTAGAGGGAAATAGGAAAATTGCAGTCCTCCGTTCCGTAATATGGGTGTTAGATCTTTCTGTATGATGATAAAGCAAACAGTAGCTAGCCTATCCCATGAAATGTTAGCCAAAATTCTGACGTTTATTTTGGCTAGAAGAGATTGCATAAGTAAGATTGTAATATTGATTTTCATTATATGGCATAGTCTCTGAGGATTTTCAGCTGCCGGCTTTTTTCACGAGCTTTCCGGTCGCCAGGAAAGAGTATACAAAACTGTATAATTACATAGTATTCCTTTTCACCATGATTTTTGATGCCCTTTTAAATTAAAAAATATATGTTCTTTAAAATATGTGCAAAAAGTAACCCTCCCTATTTTCCATGGATAGCAAATTCTATCTTCTTTTAAATGTCCCACTTGAAGAAACGCTGCCAGTGGCTTTAACAAAAAGCTCGTAAATTCAAGCTAATTCTCTTAAGACCCTGAAAAATACCCATTCTCAGAATATCATATTTATGCATTTATTTATTTTTTATTCTTGTATTTATTGCAAAATTTTTATGATTTCTTTATAGCACTCTCCCAATAGAGTGAACTATATAATTTCTCTGCACGCCAAGTATACAACAGGTACTTACGAAACCTTTAACGAAAGTGCAAATGCGATTCGATTAAAAATTAGGCGTGAATTAATGCCAGTTAGGGTAAAGAAATGAGGATGAGGAGGAAGAATGAAGAAGAAGAAGAAATATGCATCGGTGGAACAAGAACGGTTGATGCATTCTCGAGCCTTTGCTCACGAGAGTAATAAAAGACAGAGTGGCATTTATAGACGTAGTTCTCACGATCATTACGTCTACGCTTACTCAGCAGCGCTTTGGGATCTGAGTGCCCAAAACCGAAAGATACCCCTCTTTACAAACCTCTAAAGAAGACGTAAGTTGCTACCCATGAGTACATAAATAATACTTTTGCGCGTGATTTTGCGCTGGCGATATTATCTGAAAAGGCATTTTACTTAATTAATTACTTTTACCGAGTTTAGTCTTTACAGGTATCGCAAAGAAGCCCATTTAAAAGCCGGTATCCTTTCACAACTGAAACATCTTAATATTATGCTGTATGATAATCGGTAATGTCAACGTCACATAATTGTGCTCTAATTGCATCGCAATATTTAAAAATTATAGCTAGCATTTAAAGCGCTAGACTTGTTTAGGCATAATCTAACTCAACCAGTTTCTATAGCAAACTCAGCGACAAAAGCCACAGATTATTATGATCCACAGCCGTCCGTGACATCCATACTCACAAGAAAATACGACTGGAACCACCTGGATTTTCCATAGACCCTGTAAATTTATAATAACAAGTGGCTGGAGGTCCCATTCTGAGGAAACTGCGAAACGTAATCCAGGGCCGCAGGGATAGGAAACTAGAACGACAGCGCTGTGAAAAGCAGGTGATAGCGGGATTGATCCGCACCGCTGCGCCGGAAATAGTCCCGGTACGGCCGATCAGACCATATCTTTGTACGACATTCTTCACCGTCGGGCACGACGAGGTCCACTCACGTGCGCACAAGTGCAAGACCGACTCGCCACTGAGTAGTGATATAGACTCGCACAGCACCTACGACTCTCCCTCTCCACTCACCCATCTGGTTCTGATGTCGTGACCAAGCCGGGCACAGGATGCAGGATCGGCGCAGGTGGCTGGATATGTCATGGTCTGCGAATAGCCTGCTGCCAACCCATCCCCCTACATCACCGTCTACCTTCCTTGCTCTGTCCCCCTTTGCTGCTACAGTGCATCTGCAACATCTGAGAAATGCTTGACTCGAAGCACTACAAGCATCAGGTGGCACCAGAAGGAGGGATTTATTGGGCACAGAACCCTCGAGTTGCTGTCTCAGGCAGTAGTGGCGACGGGCGAAGCTAGGGCGTAGGTTGATTGCGCCCAGTCATGCCTGAGAGAGGATGAGACAGTGGTGTGGCGCTGGTTAAATGGATCTTGTGGAGCAAGTCAAGGACTCGGGCCAATAGTGCGTGTGTCACATTACCTGGGTGGTGGCGCTTCTAGTGGTTCAGCGCTGCGTCGGCCACACAGAAGGGGTGTCTCGGGCGGCTCTGGGCACCCGTGACTATCTCTGGACGCACTTGCCCTGTGCGAGTGGATGCTGGCGATCAACCAGCCTGAGACCGCTCGCCGTGACATCGCATGACCTTGAGGCAGTAAACCTTGAATAAGGACGCCGGACATAGATAGCATTGTCGGCCTGAAGTATGATCCATAACTCGTTGGAAAATGCTGGAACATCAAAAACCCCTCTATAGACAGCCCTAAAATGTTTCTTTTTATAATTTGTGAGGAAATTAATACGCAAACGTAGAGTAAAACCCTTTCTGGTCGGAAACTGCGGTTACACAGTAGTAGCTGATGGCTTTCAGCTCAACCTATCAAGTTTCGGACAGAGCTCAAAAGGTCTGTTCTGAAGGATTTACTCCAAACTCCGCGCATTAATTTCCGCAAATTAAACACAGGCAGGGTAAAACTTGCATTTGCATACCTGAAACGCTACGGAGAAGGCTAAAGACCTTAAACCGATGAGCTTTCGTTGGAACTCCTCGCATCTGGCAGGCCAGGTAGTGTGGGACAAGATCGGGAAAAACACGCTCGCCCTGGGCTCTCTAGCTTCTGCAATCTCGCGCTTGTCGGTATATTTAAATATTGCATTTATTCTTCTAAAAATACGTACGTATACAGTCTGGAAAGCTTAATGCACTGGCGAAATACTGGGAGTGTTTCTTATACGCAAAGTCAAATCGTTAAACCGAAATAGTCATTTTAATTCATTGCATTTATGTAGCGTAATTTCGTTAAGTGAGTATGTTTTATTTCCATTAATCATGTCTAGGAAATATGACCTCGAAGTCAGAGGTAGCAATGAGTATTTTAAGAGAATTTGCTGCCGTCCTGCATAATTACGAGGACATTGCAGGAACTTGAGCATATCCTTTGAAAAAGCTTTTAGGTCTGATCCGAATGTTGCTATGGATATTTGAGCCGAAATCCATCGGCCGCGAAATAAACGGTAATAGCTGTAAGCCGCCAATACGCAGATACCTAATTATTTTCCATACCGACGGCACAGGTCTTAGCTAAAAGCTCATACACGCGTTTCGCCGAGTCTCTGTCGCTGAATGAAAGGTCGATAACACCACCGCCGTTTTGTGAACTCTAGTTTATGCTGCCTTGTTTAATTTCCGAGAAATAAGGCGCAACTTGAGTAAATCCTTCGGAACAACTCCTTTCAGGTTTGTCCGAAAGTGATGAATATTGAGCGAAATTATTAGCTGCTGCAAACCGCCCTTAATCTTCTTATAAACCGGTGAGGTTACCGTAAAGGCAATGGCGTTTTCCGTCTCCAGGTAGGTGTGTGGAATGGTACTTTAGTTTTACACGTGGCTTTCGTGAAATTACATGTGGGTAATTGCAATTAAGAATTAGGCCAATGATTGTTATGGTTTTGTAGAGAGGTAGTACGTTGGTTATGTGTACTCTATAATTTAGCTGGCCGGGCTTATACGGGAGGCAGTTGTTCCGGCATTTGTCTGTCTGGAATTCGATCAGAGATTAAAACCGTGTGCCACTCGTTGGCGGATACCGAGGGAGGTCGTGTTTTGTTGTCCCTAAAATAGATTGCAGAACGAACTGCCTCCTAAAAATAAATATACACGCGGCTACTTTAATGGGTGCAAGATATGTCCTTGATTGAAGCAATCCAGATAAATAAATAAAGGAAGAATGGTCCAGTTGGAGTGTCGATGCCCGCGGATACCATATCTGATCAGCTTTATGCAGCGTGACCTGGAAAATTAATCTCTGGAGAGTGAAATTACTGCTGTTTAACCTCAGATCCACTGAGGATGAAACATATGGGATATTCCCGTTAGCCATGTGGCCTGTGGGAGGAGCCAATAGAGAGAAATTCTGGAGGGTCCTTATAAAGTATGGACAGTAGACGGATAAGGTTCATTGCCACTACTGCACTGTGCGCTTGCACGCATTATGAGTCTAAACGGTGGTGATGCACTTGCATCCCAAAGAAGGTGAGGCATTATCGAAGTCACACGGGGAATTTTGATCTGCGTAGCCTTCACCGTCCAGGATTTGAAAAGCCTGTACTTCTTACGGAGACATTGTTTCAACAAATTAGCTGCTAACTTTACTTGCCAGGAGGGTTGCGGGTCTGAGCTCTCCGCGGGCTCCAACATCTGAGGCTGGCTGTAACTGCCTGATGCTGGTTAATAAGCCAGAAATGACAATTGAATCCTCCGCTGTCTGTTTTGTAAGTACGATGACTTATGTTAATAGGCTGCGTGCAGCTGCTTGCGAGACTTGACAGAAGAGCCCTGACGACGTGGTATTACCTCGATTACACCCACATGTCACCTACTCGGCCCAACGGTTATGATGTTGGACTGTAACCACCAGGTTACGTTCAACCTAGTAGGAAATACTTGTCATATTGCATTTTGTATTTCAGATTTACAGTTATTCCAACATTGCCTACACATTTACGCAACTCGCTTTTACCTCTATTTGTTTAATTTGGTATTTTTAACTGTAACGCACCACACTCAAACTGGTTTGTGCTTCGGTATTAACTGATTTTTCACCTTTTGTTTTTGTTCTTCATTGTGGCATCTTAGATGATTCCGTCCATTGTAACCTTTGGCGAGGCTTGTCTCTTATTTCTGTGTGGGATCGTATTATCGATCATGCTATTGCAAAGATGTTGGTTTGGTGTGGCTGGCTTTGATGGTAAATAGATATGGCCATTCAATCCTTGATCGTTGTTGCAAGGTTATTTGGTATATTTCTACTTTATTTTCTACTGTTTCAGGTGGTGTCATGTTATAATCTAGTGATCGATGGTATACGACGACAGTGTTGACTGCTCAAATTTCTTTTTTCGGTGAATGCAAAATAATGGTGCGTTGCCATTTGTCGTCACTTAATCGTACGTGGTCAAGAATTCGGACCGGTTTTGATTGCTTAGTATTATTGGTTGAAATAGGTTTCTAGAGTAGGCTATCGCCTATTCGTGTTGCTCGGTATTTTGCTTGCATTATTGGTGATCGCTGTTTGACTTACTTCGATGTTTCTTGTTTTTGTTATGCGTAATTTGATGATGAACGCATCTCAACAGCTTAGTCTTTCAACGTCCTACTTGAGGTGCGCTCATTATTCACTTTCGTTCTATCTCATTTGTCTTACGCAGTTGGGTTCCTATTGAATGGAGTACTTTGCTTTAAACGCACACAGTACCTTTTTCATACAACTTTCCTCTTTATACCAAACAGGTGGACTACTGGGGTTTGTCCTTACAGCCATCTGGCGTGCAGTGAAAATTTGATTAGCAAAAGTTTAGATCAATGCCGTGGATGCACGACCACGAGTGCCAAACCATTCTATCCACGCCCTCTTCCCTCGATTTCACGAAGACGCAAATCGACGTCCAGGCTACGGCCTTTCTCCCCACCACATAGTCCTCAGCTATGTGGGAGATTAAAACGCCCATCTGATTAACTCTGCTTTCGTCTTCTCTGAAAGGGGAAAATTTAATTAAAAATTTTGCGTGACTTCGCAGGTCTCTAACCCGCAGTTTCTTCGTTAATTACCCGCTCCACCGGGCTTTCTTTGAAACTCCCTTTGAAGCAGACCCTCAAAACGA
>WEDG01011556.1:0-11208 GCA_017591395.1 Schistocephalus solidus
TTGTGGCTTCGCAGATTACAGAAGGGACTATTTTTACTGTTGAAACTTTTAAACAGTTGTACATTTGACCCCCTTACATCTTTGAGGCAGCTTGACCACTCTCGGCGCACCAGTCATCTAGATGTATTTTTATTTCCTGCATAACACTGAAAGGAGAAGTACTTCACCGTGCACCTGGTTCAACGCTTCCCTGTCCTGAACTTTAATCCCTCAATAAGCTGCAGTTTTTTCTCCTGAAAAACACTTGAAACAACGATCAGGATTTTTTTCACTGTCAGTTTGACCCTCTACTATATATCTTTATTGACCTTGTCAGTAAACTAGCAATAAATAAATTCATCTGAAACAAATGAATCCAGGCCCAATCTATGGCGAGGAGACTTTTGCAAAATTAGAGCTTAGACATCACGAATAGACTGGGATCTTCTCTTCTCTAGGAACGTCACTGAAGACTGGAGTTTATTGAAGGAGTGGTTGTTTAATCTAATAGAATGCCACTGTCCGTCTTCAACACTTAGGATATCCAAAAGACCACAGTGGCTAACAAGAGATCTAAAAAGAGAGATTAATGGGAAAGGAAGGCTGTGGGAGAAATTCTGTTGATCCAATAATAATGTTGCCTTTCAAGCATACAAAATTCAAAGGAACAAGTTTAAAAATTGATCTTCAAAATACGACCGGATTTGTTCCAGCGATCAGTTCACAATCCCCAATTGCCCTACAGCTTTTAACGAAAAAGCAAATGTAACAGGAAGCAGATTCCTGTTTTGAGAAACGATATCGTTTTCGAGATATCAGAAATTAAAAACAAAGTCCAACACTTTTCGCAGTTCTTTCACTTGGTTTTCACCCGAGAAGCTGTTTTCATGCCATTCTTTTTGCGAGACTATGGACCAGTTGTTTAAGTGTGGCAGATAGTTGGGAGATAAGGAGAGCAGGCCTGAAAAAAACATTATTATCAATTGGCGAAAACATGAGCGTGTTCTCTTATCCTTGAGCGTCTAATGCCAGTGCCCTTCCGAGCACTCAATTCAAAAATATCTATCTAACACTCCGTTCTATCGCGTGCCGGTGGTGAAGGGCGTTTCAAAACCTTCCAACCTACGGCATGTCAGTCATTAATTGGCTGTTTTTTGTGCGGGAATCCCCTCACGGGAAAATCAAATATTTTTGTCCGGCTACCTGCGTTAGCAAGGCAAGACACTGCTTCTCACGATAAGTAGTGGCCTGACTTAACGCATACATTCCACAGCCGGCTTGGCCTGATCTGTCACGCGAGCTTACGTCATCGCTTCGCCTCATGTCGTGCTACTATACACTTTTCGATCTCCATAACAAACTCATTCATAATAGCAGGTCAAAGACCCAATTGAACATAGCGCTTGTCCTTAAAGGACTTGCTTGTGCATGTTTAAGGTTATTAAACTACCGTTCGTGGACCCTTGGGCTCCTCTGTATTGTAAACTAGAAACATCTTGAAAAACCACTTCACTACGGAGAGTGGCGATTGCGCCATCAAGCAGATATCCTTCCAATCCGTCAAAAACCTTTGCCACCAAAGGAGTTCGTACCCTCATGAACGTCCCGGTTTTCTACATCTTATGATCACCTAAGCATAAATTACCATCTTATGGAGTGCTCCCGGCTAACCTCGGGCATTTGCCGTGCGTACACGGACGAATGATATAAATTCCCATACTACGACTTAAGAAGAGAGAAGCATAGCCCCAAATTTCACCTTCTTACTTCACATAATGGCAGGCCATTGGATTGACAGGATACGGTCGTGCGTATATCTATCGCCTTCCAGAACTAATTCCTATCCACATTTCTGGGTTTTTAGAAGTTCGTAGAACTTTTCTTCAAACTCTGATTGTGCAAAAGACTCAGGTAAATTAAGCTATGGGGAATAAATAAGATATTGCTCCAACAATTTATCATAGCCATTTTGTAAGAAAAAAATGACTCCACAGTGAAAAAATATCTCGTTTAAATGAAGCAAATCGCACATGATTATTGGTAGCAATTACGAGGGCTTATGAATATTTATTATAAAAATATAAAGGAGCGCTTCTGCTCCTGCTGAGCGTCTTTCGTAGCGGATGTTTAAGCGTGCTTTAGTGCTTATACGCTTAGATTTTGTCCAAAACAGTGTGGTGCACTTACATTCGGACGTTTTCTACTATCCGGCTTGTGTTACGTTGCTACCGCAATATATTTTCTCGTTGACATTTTACACATGAATTTGCAAGAAGTTGGTAATGTTTGTGAGAGATCGCTAGTTCACGAGCGTTCCGAAAATAGACCAGACGTTCCTGGACCACGATCCCGTGTCTTTTTTGCCGAAAACGGGATTTTCAATAAGGTTTCTTCGGAGCGCTCTTTCATTGACCTGGTTCGTCAGCGATTCCAGCACATGTCGGCCTCCGTTAATGCTTTTGGGGACACTAATTCATCTCAGGTTAAGCTGCCTAAGTCTAGTGGTAGAAAGAGAGCATTGCAGAAAATTGGACCGGATTTCACACAACTTGCTGATGCATCGGACGACTCGACTTCGTTGGATCTGAAGAAGGGTCTCAGTTGTTCCGACAGCATGATCCAACTAAGTGGACGTGTGCACCTTATCTATGAACAAATTCGGCGCAATAATGTAGATTCTAATTCATCCAAAAGCCCCAGTTCTTCATCATCAAGCTCCGAAAGTTCAATTTATTCATCGTGCGAGGATCTCTCCCATTCAACGACGTCTTCTTCGACTTCATCTTCCGGTTCATTAGCGCCACCAGAGCCGCCTGACGGTGGTTGGGGTTGGATTATCGTAGTGGCTGCTTTTTTTGTTCACCTTATAACTGATGGCGTACCCGTGGCCTTTGGAATTTTCATAGAGGACTTGTTTGAAGATTTTAACGTGACACTAAGCATGACATCCTGGGTGGGATCATTCGCTTTTGGAATCCCCTGCCTAGCAGCACCGGTAGCATCCATTTTGATAAGTAAATTTGGTTGTCGTAATGTGTGTATAGTCGGAGGCTTTGTCAGCGCAATTGGATGCACTATGTCTTTCTTCTCCAGAACCTTGTTTCAACTGGTTTGGACATTTGGTGTTTTTTCGGGGATGGGCTGCAGTCTTTCATCAACGGCAGCTCTTATCATTGTATCACTCTATTTTGAAGATCAGCGGGCTACAGCTACTGGCCTCTCCATTGCAGGATCTGGAGTGGGTGCATTTATATTTGCTCCATTGGTCGAGAGACTTATTTCGCTCTATACCTGGCGAGGTGCTATGCTAATTCTGTCTGGTGTATTTGCAAACCTCATTGTGTGCGGTGCACTTATGCGCCCTATAGAAACTCAAAAAGAAAGAAAAAAACGCCAACTCCTTGTTTGTATGGAGAATTTCGCCAAAGAATCAGGCTTCAAACTGCCGCAGGTTTACTTGAACAGCGAGGATAAGCGCACGGATGCACGAATTCATTTGCTGAGAAAGTTGTTAACGAGCCCAGTTTTTCCGGAATCTTCTACTTCATCTTCAAGTTCTTCGTTAGTTAACCCTAGCTGTGCACAATCAAGGAAAAATCAGGCAGAAAATCAGCGCCACAAAAGTCCATTGAAATCCGAAACTCGCGATATCAGTTCCTCAAATGCTCTCTGTCCGGATTGTGTCTTTTCCTCTGTTGACCAAAAACAGGTAGCGCGCAAGTTGTGCAGACAAAATTTGAACCTAGAAACCTTATATGAGGAGGGAGCATATCTGGACCCCGCTGCCATGTATATCAAGGAGTCTAATCACCAACCTTCCCCAGTACGAGGTATCGGTTTCGACGAGCCAGTTGTAAATAACTTCCTGCATTCAAAGACATCTCATTTCCTTGAGGACTTTCATAAGTCTAAGCGATGCACTTGGCCCCCTTTTGCACATAAATCTTTTAAACAAGAATTGCCGAGGAAGAGTTTTCGGGTATTCAGTTACGAGCCAATGGGCAAGTACGTATTTGCTGTGACAAGTTGTGAGCGGCTTGTGGGCTTGAAAAATCCGAAGCCTCGCGCAGTTGTTCCTCCTTCGAATGATACAGCAGTGGGAATTTCGGTTTCATCCACCCCAGAGGTCTATTGTGCAGAATCACCATCAGCGGCTTTAAGACAACTCCGCATGAATAATCCACACTTACTACAGAATCTACGCCAGTCCACTCAGTCCACTAATTGTCTCGATCCACCAACAGCAAACAGAACCGACCTCAGGCTAAAGTCCAAAACCATTGCAGTTAAGGCTTCAGCCACGGACGTCGATGACTCCCGAATGGCGCAACAACAAATATAGTCTGGCGGCATTTCGAGATTCAATCACACACCTGCATCCGCTGCACTCTCGCACGAAACGTTCCGTGTTTCATCAATCCGTTGTCTCCCGCTCATCGGCTGTCGATCGTTTACGAGCCGCTCTAAGCATGCCTGATCTTGTTTCAGCCCAGAAGGGGGGATTCAAATTCTGAGGACAGTGGCTCGTATAAGCCAGGTCACAATGTCTTCCATTGTCACCCTAGTTGTCTCCGTCGTGTCAAAACCGCTCTGTGGCGTCACTTTACATATGCTGTGGACCTTAGCCTCCTGAAGGGCCTACAGTTTAACAGCTTTCTGCTCTCCACCCTGTTGCTCTTCTTTTGGTGCAACGTGGCATACTTCTTTCTGGCCATATTTGCTGTACAAAGGGGCACTTCATATACAATGGCTGCTATTCTTTACTCTATAATGGGGGCCTCTGACATGGTCGGGGAGATTGTCTTCGGATGGACTGCTGACCAGGAATGGTGCAATATCGTATTTCTCTACTTTTGCGGTGTTCTCGTTTGTGGCGTGTCGACGATGCTTGTCCCCATGGCGACAAACTTCCCAGCTCTTGTTTGTTACAGCAGTAAGTTTGGAGTTTTCTGTCAATATGTTTTGCATTTTTTAGAAGCTATGGATTCTTTGTTGGTTTCCTCGGTACCATAATAATAATCATTGATGTCGATAGATTAGCTCATGTATCGTGGCACGCAAGCATTCCACTGAAGTCTGTATTAAACAGCTGATTTGTTTGCACGGCCTCAAACACTAACTGGTGTCTACTTCTCCCTTTACTTGTTTTACGCAAACTAGTTTGAGTACACACAATGTTTTTATGGCCCATTGGGGGGGGGGGATGGGTAATGGAGGGCTCACATGGTCCAAGCTGAACAGTCACCCAGATTTCATAAGCCCTCCTTGTCAGTTACAACGACGGATACCTCAATTTATTCACACAGGTGGCAGACATGAATACAGCAGCCCGGCCAAGTGTCTGATGTCTTGCAAAATATTTCCCTTAACAGTCGCAGTTTTGTGAAAAATCACATCCTTCTTTTTCATCAAGCAAAATATGTTGATCTATAAATAATTATCTTCACATTGGAATATGACCGAACCTAAAGGGTCGTGCACGAAGAATTTTTCACAGTGTGGAAAAACTAATTTCAGGCGAAATTAGTAAGTGTAAGTTTGGAGCTGAAGTAAAACCAGGAATTATAAACGAGTCGAATCCCTTGCCGTTCCATCGTACGACGGTAGAAATTCGACGAATTATGTCCCAAAGTTTTCGTCGATGCTGAGCGTATAGTATTTCCACGCATGTTCAAGCATAATACCTGTTTGTTTTTCATAGCGAACTACTTAACGCGTTTCCATTTCTCTCCCTGAAAGGGCTTATGAAGGCATTTAGTGGGCCCATGGGCCATTGGAAAACCCGAGTTTTGTTCCAACCGTAAAGCTTTTATGTAAGTGGCAGTCGTTTTCTTGATAAAGGTCTTATAAGCTAGAGGTAATACAACCATAAAACTTGCCGCCGGAACATGGTTAGGTTACGGATTATATTTCCAGATTATTCTAGTTCTATTCATGTAAACATTTTTTAAACCCCAGCTACCCTACACTTCCAGAAATCGAATTGTAACGACTGTTAATCGGGACAGGGAGCGTTTCGCCAGTTCTTAAAAGACTAATTATTTTCCGATAGAGATAGAAATAAGAAAAAAGGAATGATGCTTAAGTAGAATTTTGTTTCTCGAATGGGATCGTCGTGAGGGAGAAAACTTCTAATTGAAAATCATTATGCTAGAGCTTATTATTTTTACAAAGCCATGTTCAGCGCTATTTGTGCACTGCAAGTTAAGTGTTTACCGAGACGCTTCTGCCTTTTCTACGTTGTACTCCAGGCAAGTAGCCCTTTTCTTGTTTTAATAATAGAGCCTTCGCAGTTTATTTTCATCCAGCGCTAACTGGGGGCTCCTAACCTACAAATTTTAGCGAATTGGGTAAGGGGAACTGCATGTAGAATTTCCGACTTGTCTAACGTCTGAAACTACCCACAGTCGATCCGAAAATAGGTGGTGCTCAAACTCATACTTTTTAGACATCGATCATCTGGATCGAGCGAGAGCTCTAGCCCTGTTAGGAATATAATCAGATTCACGCTAAAGAAGTGTTTTACAAATTCAAAGAAGCCAGAAATGATGGATTGAACGTTTGTATTGAATCGAGCTCTCGGTGATTCTGATGCGCTGCCCTTTTATGTTTTTTTTTCGATATCTGTTGTGGTAACCTCCTTTCCCTTTGGTAAAATTACCCTTCAGTTTTCTTTGGATTTACAATGGCCGCCAATGATTCGCTCTGCACGATTTTCGTCATTGAATTCGCCGGCCTAAGTCGACTAGTGAGTGGTCTTGGAATTTGCCTTTTCTGTCAGGGGATCGCCATGATCCTTGGACCACCCTTTATTGGTGAGTTATCGGACGTATTTTTCAGGATTTACTGATTAGTATTGACTATTCGGGCAATTGTACGCGTGTGGCTTCCCCCGACGGCTTCACTTTCGTGACATTTTTGAACTCTTGTCATCTGCAAAGGCATCGAGTATGACCTGATATAGTGACAACTTGGCCGTCACAAGCGACGGCGTCGACCGCATACCCCACAGAGTTGGCGCAATGCTTGAAATAGTTTACGATCGGACCATCTTCCTCACTCTTCCTTCACCTATTCGCTCTAATGACAAGCCAGTATCAAGAAGACAGGAGGTATGTGTGAACGCGGTAGCTGACAAATCTAAACATTCCGTCTACATACATACACATACATCTCACATGTATAAGTGCCATAAAGACCACATTGAAGAGGTCTCGCTGCTCCACTCTCGACCCTCCAAAATATTCGCATGATGGCCGAATTATCTGGCCCTTTGGCAGTCCTTTAGACTATAACACAGCGGAACTGCGTCTGTGGGTTTCTAGACCGTGACAGGTATAATTATGTCAGTTTTATAGTGAGGAATGCGCTGCTTTGCCGTTGTCAGTCTCATTCTTCCTCATGCATTCTTTAGTCGACGTTCCGAGCCTGTTAACCATCTTTTGACTCCTCTATATCACGTGTTTTCTGCGCAGTCGAAATTATTTGTCAAGTAATCTTGTCCGCGTCTCCTTAATCACGAACAATTCGGTAGAATTCGCCATAGACTTTATTTTCTCGCGATCGCCCTACATGCGTGTCTCCGGGTGAAAATTAGAGAACATAACGAACCCGATCTAAACTGGCAAGACAACGAACCTGTGGCTCAATGGTTAGAGCGATCGACTGGTCACGGGTTCGATACTCAGGTGGTGAACCACCTTGGGTTGGGTATGCTTGGCTGATGACGGCAATGTTAACCTGAGTAACATTTATTGTCTGCAAACATGTATCAACGAAGTTCATATGGTTACCGAGGGAATGTGGCAAGAAGCTTATATGCTTACCTAAGACGTCCAACTACCTAAGGCAGTCAAAGAATTTCCACTTGTGGCTATCTCCATCACAGCGTATGCAGTTGATCCCCATGTTGCAGGCTATTAACATCGATAACGATAAAATTTCACTGCAGTTAGTCGGTGAGTGATAACCGCGGAGAATCCGGTGGTACATTAACCACGCCAACTCTAGACCCCGGGGCAAGAAATTCGCTCATGATCGGCCTTCAAAACATGTATTTATGTCTTCTGTTGGCCATCTCGATGCCATTGCTAACCAGAGTCTTAGTCAGGTGTGGCCATGCTTTCATTCCGTTAGATATAAACAAATTAAATCCGAAGGCCTATCCAAAAATACTAGCCGATTTTTCAGGAGTTTCTAAGTTTTAAATATACTCGCGCGGATGATTCTAGAGTAATAGGCGTGAGCGCCGTCAACCAATCCATGAACGTGTCCCAGATTCGCTTAGAAATATCGTCATAAGGAAAGCCTCACCTATTCTACTTTTACTGAATTAACCGATTTCAGGCCAACTCCACATGTTTCAACCTCGTCGCACCAAGGCCGCCAGCATATAACTGTTCTGGCTTTGGGGCTACTTTTTTACCTTGTCCATTTGTCCTGAGGCTCTACTCAACTTTGGAAAAAGTTGACTGTGAACCTATTTCTGGTCTCACCGTCTAGGGTCTTCGTGGCTAGCGTGCCAACTGCGCTTAAGACCCTGTCGCTGATTGATGGCAATGGATGGTGTTCATTCCGAACGCTTTGTGCCCACAGCGCCCAGCTGGCCGAATCCGCGACGGCGAAGGTCGTCGTGAACTGCAAAAATTGCTTGGGAACCGATATAAGAGTGTGTTCACTGCCTTTCTGTATTGAAACCCTAATTGCGTACTTCATTCTCTTTAAAACCCATTTGAGAATTCTAGTCCTTTTTTCCACTGAAACTCTGATGAGTAAAGTCAGTGAGACCGCCTATGTGTACATGCATACTTCAGAGTAAAGTACGCTTGCAATATACAGGAGTGGGACTCTGCTCATTCATGATGAGTATTTTCTCCGAGACGTTCCAAGTCATTGCGTGGTTCATGACCTACCTGAACGACTCTTCAAAATTGCCCACACATGCATCAGGCGGTAATGGGTGATAGAATTGCCTATCTGGTTGAATTCACAGTTCTTGACAGATCCATCTGTGTAGCTGACTTTGACGAGGTTTTGTGGCTTGGAATGTGGTCGGCTGATGGCTTCGTTTTCAACAAGGCAAAACGAATGCAAGCAACTAACACAACTACTCCGATAAAGAGGTCGTGACTGCTGTTCTGTGAGCCTTTTTCGCCTCCACGTCTCCGCCTACGTACAGACTCGGTTTCTGCATAAATCCCACGAAAATAGCCTACTACCCGAGCATAATCGGTTCCACCGTCTCGAAAGCGTCAACCTTACGTCGCTGACGAAAATTATGTCCTCTGGACATCGATTGGTGGCTTGTTTACCTTTACCAGCCAACTAAAAACGAGATGTGATAACCGTCGCGAAAAATGCAATCATATAGAAGGGAAGTCACTAACAATAGTAAACTTCGAAGAAAGAGGAGGAGGAGTAAACGTGAAATACGAAACCCCCAATTTAACAAGAAGATAGTGGAAAATTTAGAAACTATTTTCAAAGATTACTTTTTCTACGACTTCACAAAACAATGTACGGAGGAGCAAATTCTGAGTCTCCTATAGGTTCCTCAGGAGCCCACCCCGTCGCCATAGCCTCTCCATACATCAAGCCATAGCTTCATAGTAAAGTTAGTCTTCTTGAGACTGAGATGGTGAGGCGACTTATATTTAGGGTTATGGACCCTTCCAAACTGTCCTGTCCCTCCTCGCTTTCACGCCTTTTTCACTTTCAGGCTTCATAATCGATGCTACTGGCTCCGAAGCGGTTGCCTTCGCGGTGGGTGGTGCTGGTATTGTAGCCGCGGCTTTGGTCATGATCCCGATCATTGTTCAGGAGCAACGCAGACGGATCGCTAGACGCCGTCGGCGGGCCCTACATCTGCAGTTGAAGAGATCCGGTTCCACTGCAAGCTTTGTCGGAGATTTGTCTCCCTCTCTACAACGGCCTCCGCAGTTGACGTTCCCCGAGTAGCCACCCCCCCCCTTTAAACGGTTAATACCGTTGTCAACAACGTTCGGTGACATTTAGCCTTATTTTCTAATTCCCCCTTCCCTCGTTCAATCCTCTCCCTTCTCATTCAATCATCGATGCAGAGCTCATTTTAGTTTTTTATCAAGAAGCATTTTTGCAGCCAACTCAGATTAGAGCCTACTCATTTAATGCGTGCGGATGTGTGTGCGCCTGCCAGCATGCTCGTCGGTGCATGTGTATTTTATTTGTTCGACTTTTCCCATCCCCAGAGGATGATTAGTTATTTTCATCCCCGGTGGACTAATACTTTTCTACTGTGATGCAGGCCTCCAACGTCACCCTCGACGCCATCCCTGTGCGTTTTTCATGACTCATTAGTTCTACTCTGTTATGAAAATGCAGCACCTGCCACCCAGTTCGTCCCACTCAGAATTTTTTCCCTTTTTAAAAGCGCATTGTCAACAAGAATGGGCAGGGAAACCGTTTGACCATTTCCGGCTTATTCAGCGTCTTCCGTCGATTACGCCTCCATGGTTATTTTGAATCCGACGCTATTCGTTCCGGCTGAGAGCTGTCACCTGTCCCCTAGTCTAACTAAGTAGCAAAACGTAGGGGCTTTTGTGGTAGGTGAGGAACTTCGGCAACTTAAGGACAAAGTCCAGCAGTCAAGATTTCCATAACGCTACCAACTTTCATCCACTTCTGGGTTTTGAGGAGTCTGAACCAAGGCTAAACTCTCAACTCAGTAGTCCACACGTGAAATTTTCTTACCTGGGGAAAAATGAGTAGACCAGGTCATTACCACCCGCGTTGATCCTGATAAGCTAGGTGTGTGCTGGTATCTAGTTCCCGAAATTCTGAGACCATTTTACACTTGATTTGTCGAGGATGTCGGTGCCCATTTAGGAAAAGGACAGTTAAAAGAACGCTGAAAAAAACTAACAGACCTGAACGGTAACTAAGGTCAGGATGGATGGGGTCGAGGGCTTCGAAAGTCAAAATACCGGCACCCGACAATGTGTATAAGCATGGAATATATGTCTCCTAACCATCTCTCCACGCCACACGAACAACAACACGCTACAACACAAGCAGATCAGTATCTATTAATGGAACACACTGGAGATTCTGGTGATGCTGTTTTGTGAATTTAAAGGCGATTTGGCCGAGTTGATATTTCCCTGGGTCCAGAGCTGCCCAAACAGAGTCAGTCTATGACCAGAATGACCATTGGCAGTGTGTGCCTCCTAAACGGGAGGTAGGCGTACTCGT
>WEDG01011557.1:0-49503 GCA_017591395.1 Schistocephalus solidus
TATATATATATATATATATATGTACAACTAGGGTACTCAATGGTCTATGCCAATTTCCCTCAATAAAGTGAATTAAATTGAATGTTAATAATTGTCGCAGAAATTATTCTTTAAGTGTCGGGTGGGTTAAATCATGGTTATAACCATATGTGATATGAAAAAAATAGCGGGGATGTTTATGACTGCGATATTGAGCGCAGGTATTGTGTTCATAACATATATAAGCGTATTTTTCGATTACGAACCGGAAGTTTAGGGCGGTTAGCCGCGTAAAATCCATTGTGGTCCAAATTCTTTATTAAGAAATGGCTTGAAAAGTGTCGTATTTTATTTAAGAATAAATCTGTATTATTTTATGAAAAAAATTTGTTTTTTATTTTTAAATTGTTAGTTGTGGATCTAAGGGGTGGTGAAATGATCATGGAGGAATTTCGAGTGGCATAAGGTCAATCTATCGGAGTGCGAGCGTTATTTCGCGGGGGATTTTGCCTAGATTTATTGATAATATTTATTGTATCTTTTGAGGGTTACTGGCATAGCCCTTGTTGACAGCAGGCATGGCAGGACATGCGCAAGTCCTCCTTTATCAAAGTGGTCAGACCCGGTGATGCTCTCATCGCAGATAATATAATATATTGAATATTATTAGATTATCTTTTGACACTGTAAATCTCCAAGTTATATCTCTCTTAATAGAAAGCCTTGAAAGGAACGCCCTCAACAAAGTCAACTTTGTGGTGCGACAGAATAGCCAGACAGAAGCCCCGGTTTTAACGCGCTATTTTGCATTTAGCCCTGTTTAATTAATAAGCTGGTAGCTACTCCGCCATCATGGATGTCCGATTGAGGACGAATCCTCAACAAGATGAAAACTTTTTCAACCGAACATATTCTTCGCTTACTTCAGATAGCCAAGAAACCAGTTCAGTTGAACCGACAAGTCCTCTTTTCGGAGTTTCCTTAATCCACTGGCTCGTCATGCTATGCGTGCTGCTTGCATTGATCATTATCGTCCCCCCCGCATCGCAAGAATGTTCTCTTTCGAACGAAGACTCGAGTTTTGGGAAAACAAACCTTTCATTTAACTGTGATGCCGTGCGCAAGCATCTGAGCTTTGTAACGGGACTTGGGCCGCGTACGTGTGGGTCTATCGCTAATGAAGTGTATGCCAAAGATTACCTGATAACTCAACTTCGGGATCTGGAACGTCAATCAAAGGGAGGCCCAATTCAGGGGATATTCAACCAACAAATTGCCTCCCATTCATCATTCAAGACTCATTCTCACGTAACTAGCTATGCGAATTTGTATAACCTCCTCTTTCGCCTGCATGACACTCGTTCCAATAGCCAAAAACCCAGTCGTGCTATTCTTGTTAATTGTCACTACGATACCGCCCCGGGTAGTCCAGGCGCCTCCGACGCATTTGTTAGTTGTGCCAACTCCTTAGAGGTAATTCGTGTTCTGCTTAAAGCTACGACGGTGTTACTTCAAGATGTTATTTTCCTATTTAATTCTGCAGAGGAGTCTATTCTTCCTGCCAGTCATGCCTTTGTCACTCAACATGAATGGGCTAAAGATGTAGCCCTTTTCATCAATCTTGAGGGTGCGGGCGCTGGCGGTAAACTTTTGGTTTTCCAAAGTGGTCCTGGTATGGCCAGTTCGGTTCTTATTGATGTCTATTCAAAAGCAACTCATAGGCCGTCAGCTGAGGTAATGGCTGAAGAAATATTTCAGTTTGGATTGATACCTTCGGATACTGACTTCCGCATCTTTCGTGATTATGGCCTGATACCCGGCCTTGACCTTGCTTATGTCGCTGATGGCTATTCTTACCACACGCGCCATGACGTACAGGAACGCATATCGGCTGCCTGCCTTCGATTAGCTGGTGACAATCTTCTGAGTCTGATTCGTACAATGGCTGGCGATCTACGTATAGCTCATCTTCCAAAGCTTGAAAGAGCTCCCATCCAATCTCTTATGCCATTGCCTGATGTATCGCCGGAGGGTGGCCTTGGCAGCATTCATGATTCGTCATCCCTTGGACGACGACCAGATTCTTCGCGTTATGTCTACTTTGATGTTTTGGGCTCATTTATGCTGAAGTACCCTTGGTGGCTTGGACGTATTCTTCATTCCGCTGTGTGTCTTTTTGCATTATCTTGGATCTTGTTGCCTCGGAGAATTTCAGGCTTCGGAAGGGATTCCTATAGTGGCCTTGTTCTTGCTTTACTTATCCAAACTATTTTCACGTTTGGAAGCTTTTTATTCTTACTGTCGGTGGGCTATGCAACGCACTTATGGGGCTGTCGAATGACTTGGTTCACAAATCGCTATAATATTTTTGGCGTATTTTTCCTTCCACTTTTGACGTTTTGTACTTTTTTTCACACGTCCTTCTTCAAAATTCCAAATGCACGCATATTTACGTTGTTTCCCTTTCGTACACTCCTTAAGCATAGTCTGTGGGTCGATCGTTCTCGAAACTCTCCGCAGCTGTCCTCTGTCCCATTTGAGCGTGACTTCTTTCAGGCTGCTGTTTTGATCCTGAACACTCCGCTCGTTATCACACTTGCCCTTGATAGTCCTGCCTCTTACATTCCTGCTCTGTGGTGCGGCTTTACTCTTGCATCTCATTGGATATACTTGAAGTGTGCATCGGTTTTTGGAGG
This sequence comes from Schistocephalus solidus, assembly GCA_017591395.1. Taxonomy (NCBI): domain Eukaryota; kingdom Metazoa; phylum Platyhelminthes; class Cestoda; order Diphyllobothriidea; family Diphyllobothriidae; genus Schistocephalus; species Schistocephalus solidus. The sequence continues at coordinate 2,676 of WEDG01011557.1, forward strand.
AAATCCTACGGTTAAATCGCTGTCCCTTCTTTTTCCTCCCTTAGTCTTTTTTCATATATCCTCGTGCTCAGTGCTTCTGGACGTGTTTATACCGATTTTTGGCCGATCTGGGCAGTTGATGAAGCCCGATGTGACAATGGCTTGTATCCTATTCATAGTTTCATGGCCTGTTCTTCTTTTCCTTGCTGACTTGTGGCACTTCACATCTGCTAAATCTGCTCGCACAATGCGCTATCTTCTCGTCAATGGTTGCATTACATTTACCGTCCTGGTCCATACATCTCAAATGGGATTCCCGTATGCTATTCTCCCCGACGAGAACGCGCATCTTTTTCGACCAAGTCAGCAACGCGTGGCTGTCTTTCATGTTAACAGAGCATTTCGGGACAATATAAAAAGTCCCAGCGTCACAAATAATGATTCCGGGATTGTCATTATTCCATTAGACACCAACGAATTTCGGTACTTTCGCCACCCGCCGTCGTCAACTTTGTCTTCTAACCCATTTATACTGAGACTGCAAAAGCTTATGTCTCGGGGCGTTAGCGACGTTACGGAGTTCCCCGAGTTGTCTGAATATCAACCATTTATTTGTCAAAGAAATCGCCCTTATTGTGGTATGCCGTTATTTTATCCTCTTTTGCACGCCTTCAACACATTTTTTTATCTGCCTTCTGAACCCCACGAATCGAGGTCTGCCGAGATGCACGTTATTAATAGGACCCTTGAATCAAAAGAATCTCCTGTGTTACACCGCAATTTCAGTCAACATGTAAACCTAACACTTTCTGTTGATTCGTTTTCTCCCCACATTCAACTTCTGATACGATTCCAACCCCAAAGTATCAGGCTTGTAAATTGGTCCTTCGCTCCCGAGGCAGGATATCCTCAACCAGTTCCAATGCCTAGTCGTTCGCCTTTTGAAAAGACGACATCTCCCTCGGCTCACTATTTTATTAACCATTTTGATCCATCAACGATCACATCTCCGTCCGGAAAATGGCCGGAACCATGGATTTTCTGGCTCCAATTTGCAGTCAGTTCAAATTCATGCAGTGATGTCTGTAAAGATTTCGTCGATCTCGCCTTAGTCAGTCAATATAGCGATCAGGCTGTTTCAAATGGAAGATCTGAGGCCTTGTTGGGAATGGTGGCTCGTCTACCAAAGTGGACTGTCCCAATATCCTGGATTTCATCTTATGAACATTGGCGTGTGACTTTACTCGATTTGTAATAGTGTGGACGGCTGTCACCATGGTTTCTCCTTCGTTGGACTTGTTTTTGTATCACACTTTATTTACTCTCTTTAATTTTTGTTTTACACAAAGACAATAAAACTTATATACGATTTGCACTACTTAACAAGCTCGATCCACTGTCAGTCAGCTATCTAATATTTACTTTTCTTAAGCAATGGGACATACTATCCTGCTTGTACAGTCGGCAGCTAAGAAGCCGGATACGCGTGCCTGGACGGACTATGAAACAGTCAATCAGTGCCTGGAAGGTGTTTGCAAGATCTACGAAGAACAATTGAAACGTCAAAACCCATCTGCCCCAACTATAACATACGACATTTCACAGCTCTTTGAATTTATTGACGCATTAGCAGACTTGAGCTGTCTAGAGTTCCATGAGGATAGTGCTACTTATGTACCACATAACAAGCACTGGATAAAGGAGAACATTTACCTTTTACTGAGGAACCAGGCGGGACAGTAATGGGCATTTATTGTCTGGTATAACGCGAACTAAAATTTCCCGAATAAAGTATTCTTTTATGTATTCTGTTTTCTTGTTATTTCCTACAGTACGCTGTAGTTTGACCGCAAATACATATATAGGACGGTTTGCGAAGTGCTGAACACCTATGGAACAAAAAGAACAATGGCGTTATCGCAATGACTCCGAATCAGAGTGCGAAATTCGAAACCCTTTTCAGAGTAAGCAACGTTATAAGACACTAGGTCATGCGTGTGTGAAGTCTAGTCTCCTATTTTCTGATTTCACAGTAATCGCAGTCTTTATGGTCAGCCTGAAGTCATGCAGTTAACTATTCCCTCGGATGTTTTGATTCATCCCAACAGTATTTTGTGAATAGCCTCTTTCGGATTCAGACTGAATAATATGTCGTATATACGAGGACTTTTTGCAACGACCTTGTACCTGATGTGGGTTTTAACGATTACTACTCCGAGAACCCTCTCTTCAGTACTATCCGCTGTCTGTTTAGTTGAGGTAGCTATCCAGAACAAGAAGCGGCCAGGATCGTGTCTTGGTCGATATGTTCCTACTTCAGCGGTTAACATTAAATTATTAAAGTTTATTTACTGAAGAACTTTGGTCACGCTTGCTTTGTGGTCATATCTCAATCAAATGAAAACATGTTCATGGATCTAAGGTATTGATAGACTAGATCATCCGAAAAATTGATGCATATGCGCTTTTTGTGTGATACCACTAAAGATATTTCCTAGTTCTTAGGCGGAAGTGAGATTGACTGGCCTATGCTGGTGAATGTCAGCATCAGCCTCAATCGTGCACAGGGTTTGCTATTGAAAATCTCTATATTTATCAGGTCTCCTCTATTGATTTGTATTTCCGCCGTGGACCAGTCCCCCACCTTAGTAAGCTATGATTGGCCTCTCACCAAAGCGACTCGTTTCAGATGTTTAAGAAAGTTTGAAGGAGCACTTTGAAAACTGCAGAATCACGTTATGTTTAACACTCTTTTTCTTCTCTCTTAAGTCAGTTCTCAGATTTCAGAAAGTGCGTTTTGACCAACTCTGTATACGGTGTCTAGTGCTATCACAACACTATTCCTACCTGTGGTAAGTAGCCGCTCACTGATCAGTTACAGGACTCACTCGTCCCGTTGTGCCTTGAGGCTAACACTAGAACCTCGCCAGCAGCCGCATAGCGGTTAGGAATATAGACAGAATAACGTGACCGACAACTAGCAACTGGCGATAACCACGTCTCAGACTTCACTGACTACAGTACCACTGCTTTGACATTCTTACCTTCACGTTTTGTCCCCACTTAAGCATATCCTTCAAAACGTTATGACAGTTTTATACTGAAGTGGTTTAGAGTAAGGCAGCGGTGCCATGATATCTCCTCCACTATGGTCGCTTAGTAGAAGTAAAATTTTTCCGCAAGTGCGATGGGCCAGTGATGTTCACGAGAAGGGTCTCCGTGGACAGAATGTGCCGGTATGCAGGTTCGTAAAAAAATGGTTGTCAGTTTGTTCGATCGGTAAGAAAAGGGAACGAATTCTTCCAATATTTTGATTTTGACGGAATACTCCACTGTCATTTGCAGCTCTGTGAAATTTTAGAGCTAGTTTATCCCTGGAGCAGCAGAATGCCACTGGAATTGCCAAAACTTACCCCCAAATACTGTGGTTGACTGGTTAAATTAACGCTGGAAAGTATGCTCCGAAAAGGTATCTGTCATTAGGAGAGAAAGGCTGAATGCAAAACCAGAAGACCCTGTACGAATCGATGAGGCCAGATTTTATAAATGGCGCAAGTACAATCGTAGTCGACTTTTAGGTAGAGATAAACCTCCCGAAAAAAAACGATGGTGACCCAGTACAGAATTATTGGAACCACGGTTGATGCATGGGTGGTCTTTGGGCCTTTGGAGCGTGTCAGGGTACCGATGTTAGGTATTTCTACTTACACAAGTGAGATGCCGCGACGTTTATCCCCATCACTGAAGGCGAAGTATCAGCATGTTCATAAATAAATTTTGACGAATGGGCAGCTTTTCGTTGGTAAGATCACAAAAACTTAAATCACCAGGAAAGTTACGTTGATCTGAATACGGGTGCGGATACCCAGTGTATTGAAAGGACTTGGTTAGACAGCCGGATTGAGTGTTTGGAGAAAAAATTGCGGAATTCCACAGAAATTACTTTGGGGCACTTGGGTGAACACTGCTGGCGTATTTTTAAAGGAAATAACAGTCACTTCGTAGCACTCCTATGCAATATTAAAGTGTTATTCGTGGCTTACTTGCTGTTATATGATTCGGCAATAAAGATCGCATTTTAAATCTGATTCTATTATTGACCAGTACCTATTAGGCGAGGAATCACGCTATAGTAGAAACCCGATAGTAGTAATCATATTATAGTAGCCGTCTTTTTCTCCGGCATCTGCTCGCACCTGCAATTTATTTATTTCTCATGGTTTGATATTTTGCTTAATTTTTATGGACGAGAATACGGTAAATGCAACCCTGTGATGAGACACTTTAGTTTACAGAAATCTTAGTGGATCTTCAAATTTTTAATTTCTGTATCCGAAGTCCGGCTATTCTCCCATAGTACCCATTTTGCGCAAGTTCTAACCCATTCTTCACTGGGAACATCGGAAGCTTAAAATGAACTGTCAGTTCCTTCTACTAAGCCTGTCAGTGGGTCCTACGGGCTTATTAGTTTTCTCCGACCGAGATAACTCGACGTAAATATACGCAAATTCCGCAAAAAACAAATATTTTTCAAAATGTCTCTTCTTATCATTTTCATTTACTTTTTTATGACTTCGACCTTTTGCCCGGGTTGGGTGCTTATGTAAAACTTTGAATGGCCTAATGTCTATTTTAGATTTCAAGTTTTCAAATTATTTATATGAGGAGTTCAGTCCCTCAACGCGCCATCAGGAGGAGGGTGAGGCAGCACAGGACAATGGACCGTTTAGAAATCGAGTCTACAAATTTCTCTCGATCCCTCAGTACTTTGAGTCGGTAAGTGCGTGGCCCAACTACGCTTTTTTACAATTCTTTAAAGTTTGTCGTATTAATTGCACATGCACTGTCCAAATACCTTTGAATTTCTATTCATATAGGTTACGACGGTTATTGATGGAGCCCCTGGAACATGAGACTTTAAACTTTTAGTACAGCGTTTGGTTAACAGCGTTTCTCTAAAATGTATGGAAGGTTGGGAAGCAATTCAACACATCGCAGCCTTATTCTTCCGATAGCTGAAGAAGAAGTAAAATTGCGGGATATAAATGGAGTGCAGCATTTATAAAATGGTGATACTACGGAACCGCATACCTGTTCCTCGACAGGCTCCTTTCGTGTCACTGATTGAGGATGAATGTCTCGTCCAAACGCCCGGTCAACACGCCCGGCCTGCAGTATTGTAACAGTAAACGGTTGACCTTCATATTTCTTCCAAATTGTCACCCGAGCCTATGTGAGTACTATCAGAGGACCAACCTAAGGAAAAAAGCACTTGTCTGTAATCCGCAGAAGAGAAAAGTGCAAAACTGCTTCGGTAGAGTTTGGAACCTGCTTGTGGACTGAGAACGATACAAGATGCAGTACTGGGCTATGGATTCCGTACAATTCTTGGTCAAAGTTCATAAAATTGGCACGCAATCTATCTTGGTTGGTTCTTAATCTGGCAGTATGGTTGCAGAGCTAGATGGAGCCCTCGATTAGTTGGGTATTACAGTTGGTGATAGCCTTACCCAACTCCGAACTTTCTCATACGAATCAGGCAATAATCTACGTAAACCCAAGGTTGGCAGCGATCTTATCGCACTCGCGTACAAATGACATGCCATGTTCTGCCGTCAGAAGACAATGCAGTTGCCAGGGTATCTACAACCCTATGTATCACATGCAAAGTCAGTTTAGAAAAGCATAAAATTGACTCGTCTTTTTGGGCAATGGAGATATAGAGTAAAATATCGTCAATCTATCAGCGAATAGCGGCAGTTTAAGAAACTGCCTTGACCCGATTTTGCGCTCTCTCTTAAGTGCAAAAAGTGATCCTCACCGAGGTTCTCTAACTTACGGCCCAACAGCATGGCTGTTTTAGCTTCTTAAATTTCTGCTTGTGGATTCGATAACCATAATCGACCAATTATCGCTAGTCTTGTAGTCTTCGAAGGGCAAGTATGTCGCTGATCGTAGTCATTGTACCTTTTGATGTCGTTTCCTTGTGTACGTATCTTTACCGAAGCCTCACGGTCGAGACCACCGAACTGCTTTAAGGGGAAGAAAACAACGAAATGGATAATCCTTAACAAATGCTTCAGAATCAAGACATACCAGATCTCTTCATTCCTCCTAATATACAGACCCGGACGGTTGGTAGACATGTATTCGACAAAGTTTAGTTGATCTGTGACTTCTTACTGAGATAGCCTCTGTATTGTCATTTCACTTTGAATGTCTAGTGATTTTCATGGGAAGATGGGTTACCCATTAGCCTAGCTACTGGCTACCCGGCGAGTCCACAGGTAGCGGATAGTAGAACGCCTTCAGTAAAGGTTAGCTGCGAAATAAGCACTCTCGGGTCTGGCGAATAAGCAGTCGCAGACCAGCATCGACAGTGCTACCAGGGTGCGCCGAGCTGAGGTCTGGCACGCCAAATGCCTTAAAAATAGCCGCAAAGCCCGATGACGGCACTGTGACATGGCGAGTGCAAACTACCATTAAATAAGTTTGATCGCCCTCGCTGCCTTGTGGATAGGCTCTTAAGCCAAAGTGCTAGAGGAGACAACCTCGAAAAACAGTCCAAGCGGCTGTTGGGGACCCGCCCGTACTCACAATCCCCAAGAAATCTCATGAAAAATATGTCTGAGTTTAGTACTACGATCTATGTTACGGCGTCCGCGGGAATCGACGCGCTCCGCAACCCCAGTCCCGTGGTGCGGGCGAATAGTATGCGAGCTGGACTACTCAATCGGAATCGGACCCTTGGTATTGGATACCGGAATGTGCGAACGTTCCTGGACCCTGGTACCCAGTCTGATGGCGCGCAGCCTTTATCAGTACAACTTTGATGTGTGCTGCCTGTCAGAAGTCCGAATAAGTGACTCAGGTTCTCTGGAAATAAAGAGCTTGGGAGCCAACTCGCACTTCACCCTATACCACAGTGGTCCTCGCAACTTTTCTGGTAGACATGGTGTGGCGATTGCCCTCTCGCAACAAGCAAACCGTGCAATGCTTGCTTGGGAACCAGCCAACGAACGGATGGCCTAAGTGCGACTGAAAGGTCACTTCACAAACACCTCTATCGTCTCCGTGTTCACAACAACTTCCACTGCCGAACAGCATGACAAATAGATGTTTTACTTGCAACTGCAAGCGTTAGTTGAAAAACTTTCGCGCCGCGATCTATTAATTTTTGCTCGGGACTGGAATGACTTGAGTGGGCGTGGTGACTCCACGAACAGTCATCTCATTGGCCGTTTTCGGCTTGGTTCTCGATTAAAAAATGATGAGAGACTGCTAAACTTTGCTGATCAGAACCGACCGTTTGTCACGAACACCGGCTTCCAGCACCGCTACAGACACATGTTGACCTGGTATTCAAACGACGGTCTTATGGCCAGTCATATTGACTACATCCTAGTCAGTTCACGGTTCCGCAGCTGGGTTCATGATAGCAGATCGGTGTGTGGTGCCGAGACTGGTAATGCCTATGGGTCTGACCATGTTCTCGGCCGTACACGCTTGAAAGTGCACCTATCATCCTCACCCAAAATTTCACGTGCTAGACGCTTTGATGTTGCCAAAATCTGGCAACCCGTCACTGCTGAGGCCCTGGACAGAAAAATCCGCTCTTGTTTTACTACCCGAGCAGACGGAAAAGTCAGTAGTAAGTGGTCATCACTGCAGGCATTAGTCTATGGGGTGGCTGACAAAATTTTTGGGTTTACTCAGCGGAAGAACCCTGCAGTGGTCTGCCCAGGCGGCTTGAGCCTGGTCCCGCAGCGGTGCTTCCTTTCGCCAAATCCGAAAAATGATGACAAAATCGGCTAGGGAAGACCGGAAGAAATATTGGGCTGAAATAGCGACTTCGATGGAGCAGGCCTCAAACGTAGGCGACACTCGAAAGCTACCAAATTATCCGCCAAGTTACTGGTAGGCCCCCTACACTAAGCGAATTTGTTTGTGACGTTAATGACAGCTTTACTGCTGAAAACCCGGTCAAGGTCGAGCGCTGGCGTGAGCAATTCGAGAACTTTCTCAATTTCGATACCGAGCCGAAGACTTCTTACCACGTGCAACGGTGTCTCCTCCCTCTCCTGCTTATGAAGTGTCATTCGACTCCTCTTCTGAAGAGAAGTCACTGGTGCCATAAGAAGGTTGCGCAACAACAAGGCACCTGGAGAGGACGGTATACCCTCTGAAATCTGCAGGTCTTGTGTTAAGACACTGGTGCCCTAACTCCATGAAATGATTGTAAAAGCGTGGAGAGACGAGGATATTCCTGATGACTGGTGCTCAAGCATCCTTATGCCTCTCCACAAGAAGGGAGACAAACTGAGATGCGAAAACTACCGTGGCATAAGTCTTATCGACGTTGCTGCAAAAATCTTCACTATTGTCCTTCTCAGGCGATTCCAGGCTGTGCGCGACTCTAGGACGAGGCCCAACCAAGCTGGATTCCGTGCTGGGCTGGATGTGCTGACCAAATATTCACACTAAGGCGTATCCTTGAATCCCGCCATAGTTACCAGCAACCGCCAGCCGTATGCTTTTTGTCGACTTCGCCGCCGCATTCGATTCCGTCCATCGTGAATCCTTATGGCGGATAATGGCACTAGATGGTCTACCATCGAAAACCGTCGCCATGGTCAAGGCCTATTACAGCTCAACCACTGGACGAGTGTTGGTCCATAATAATCTTTCAAAAGCATTAGATATCCGGTCTGGCTTTTGACAAGGTTGTATTTTGTCGCCCATCCTATTCAACTACGCTATCGAATGGGTTCTTGGGAAGGCCGTGCATGAAGCGGACGCTGTTGAGCTTGCACCCGGATGCCGGCTGGCTGACCTCGGCTACGCAGATGATGTCGCCTTACTAGCTTCAAACCTTGGTGATCTACAGTCTATGGTGTCGCGGGTGAATGAAGTCGCTAAATCGGTCGGCCTGTGCATAAACGCGGGGAAGACTAAAGTTTTTTTGAAGCTGCATCCCTGCCCAGGAAAAAGCACCTCTAGAGGTTGGTGGCTGTCAACTTGAAGAGGTGGACAGTTTCAAATACCTTGGAGCGTGGTTGCTGCCGAATGGACAGAGTAAAGATGACATTGTATCCCGAATCGATACTGCTCGTCGGGTTTTCTCAAGCCTTAAAAAGTGCCTGTGCACCCGACGCGACATTTCTATCGACACAAAGATTCGCATATACCATGCGTCTGTCCTGTCTGTCCTTCTCTATGGTTGTGAATGCTGGGCTACACGCGTGGAAGATGAGAGAAAACTAGAGGCATTTGATCACCACTGCTTGAGGACCACTCTCCGAGTGAAGTACACAGAATTCGTCTCAAATAAGACAGTCCGCAATCGCTGCGCAAACATCGCAAGGATATCCCGATCCATCCAAGAACGACGACCGAGGTGGTTCGGGCGCGTTCTTCGTCGCCCACCTTACGAGCTCAGTGTTACTGCCCTTGAACCGACTCCACTACCCAATTGGAGACGTCGAAGAGGGGTTCAGCTCAAAACCTGGCTCGACACAGTTCGTCAGGACATGAAAGTTGTTCTTGGACCTTTGGTATTCGGCGTCCGTCGTTGGCGAAGAGAATGGATTGAATGTCGCGGATCGTCATACGTGGAGGAGCACAATCCGTGACATAATCGTGGCCGGCTAGACCAGGCATGATCGCAGCCATAACAAGTAAGTACAAGACTTTCATACCGAAGACTGGAACAGAGGATTAAAACGTTCATAAACATCACATACGAGAATCCTATACAGCTGAAATCAGGAAGTGTGGTCCTGCAGCCTTTTTTCAAAACCACAGTCTTGAAGAGCAAGTTATTTTAAGTCAAAAAGAGGGTGGGGTTGGACATCTATCATTACCGAAAGGTTTAACCCTTCTGAGCTAATGTTCCTGTGTATTCCACGAAAGAATAATTTTTTGAGCAGTGAACCCGGCGCCGTTTATTGTTGGTTACACTGATAAGTCTCATGCATCCTCTGGAGATCTAATTGATTTCCTGTTATGTGCCGCATTTACTACTTCCTTTTAATTATACCCTACTAATGAGCAGTCTTTCGAATTTTTAGTTTATGGCTTACGGTCTACTGCAGTGTCTGGATCACCTTCTTGTCATTTACACCTTCCTGCCTCTGCGTTGCTTCATCACATATCTCACCCTCCTCGTCTTCGTCCTGCGCAGTGTTTTTGGCCTTTTTATTCCACGCATCAGGTTAATAGTCGAACCCGCGCGGACCCTCCTGCTTTTAATGCATTTTGTATTATCATCTTACCACACCTTATAGCAACTTCTGTTTGTGCCTTCAGAACGTCGTCCTTTTGTCTATCCTGAGTCGTCTGTTTGTTTAACGATCTAGAAGCTTTCTGACTGCACTCCGTCCCGTCTTATTTTTTTAGTATTTTCATTAGTAAGAATATGCGCGCAACACCCGGCTCTAGACCATTTTCGCGCGTTACTCGGTATTCGATGTGAAAACGCCACTAATATGCCCGCTTGGGTGACTATCCTATCGATCCTCCGGCAAAAATCCTGTCTGCTTCTTCAACATTCAGTGGCCTGTTGAAGTACTTCATTGCTTGAGCGCCGGTAGCGCTGAAAGCAGAACTTCTCGGGGTTTCCTAACCCTCCTACATGGATGCTTTCAACTATACCTGTACCATAGTGGTTCGTACAGTGTTCCCGTACGAGTTTCTATGTGTTGTTCTCCACCACCGAAATTTCGGCAGTAATCCAGCGCTGTTGAAACGGCTAGATTGGGACGAACTACCTCTTGGACTCCATAAGAACAGTTCTGCGGTATTTTCAAGTGGCTCAAAAAGATAATCCGACGAGTTTGTCCTTCAATGTGCAGTGTTGTTCTATTTCATTTCTCTAAGAAGTAAAACAAAGTGCTATGCCGCACCTACGTCGAAGTTTATTTGTGGTAGTGACAGTCCGACCGTCGCGAGCCACATTGCCAACTGTCATTTTAATAAACATTGACGCGACGGCACTCTGGTCATCCCTTCGAATTGCTTTTCACCAACGCCTTGCGAACACGAAAACACCGGGGAAGATTTCCGTCCGCCAGAGGCTGCACATGTGAGATATTCACTGCGCAATCAAAGCAAGAGCGAGACTTTCGTTTCAGAGTAGACGGTTGTCCGCTTTCCTGCTCGCTGGAGCCTTCAAATGGGTTGTAAGAAAGGTCACAGAGACTGATAGTATGTTCCCTAAACTCTTCACCTTGTTCAAGTCGTATCGTCAACTGACGCGTATGAGGGCTTTTAAACAAGGGGGCAAGCTGGTAACTTGTTCTTCGACATTGTGGTTGATCAAGACTGTTTGTTTGCCACACCTCCGCGTCATGCGAGTGCCAACGGCGCTCTACAGTTGTGAGGAACTCCAATTAGGGCGAGGCCGTACCCCGCGGACCTTTTATATTCCCAAAACACCGCCCCGCTTGAAATTTCATTCCAGAAAAGTGGATCCGCCCTTGACTTCGTTATCGTTGTCTCCAGTAAATCAACGCGAAATTGAAAGGTGATATAGCTAATGTACTGCTCGATAGCTTTACACGGTAAGAAGCCTCCCAACTTAACTGTATGAGGCGCAGAGCAGTAGTACGTCTACCTCGGTTTCTCTGTGCTACTGACAAGACACTAAGCCCTCACATACAAATGTCGCTCACCTTCTATCCTCTATCAAAGTGCCTACGTTATCTCCGCCAAGTTAATCAGAAGGTAAGACCTATTGCGTGTTCGTATTTTCAGAGGCCATGCATAGCTTAACCTCGGTACGCTGTTCACCAGAGGAAGATCAAGGTATTTAAAAATAAATGGCATCAGAAAATACCGCGGCTTTGGCTGATGGGATCTTACCGCAAACGCAGAACTTAGCCGTTCATCGGGGCACCTTTAGTTGGTGAGGCAGATAATTTCGCCTCTAGGTCTAGTGTTTCATTCACCAAGCTCGGGGATTATCAACTACGCCCCTCCACCCGAAACCGCTGCCGCACTGACTAACTGCACACGTCAAAAGATGTCGTTAAGTCCGCTCTGGAGAGAACGCTGGGTCCGCCAGCCTTCAGTGTTAAAGATCTGAAAACTCACTAGGTAACGGTTTCGGATGCCCCGGCTGGCGATCATAAGGCGTGAACCGCACTTGTGCTTGGCGCCGTGTTGGCTAAACCAGTGGAAGTAACCGTTGAATTCACGAGGAAATATCTTCTTTATCCGTCTCAAGATAAGCTGAAGTTGCAGACACTTATGTGAGTTTTGCAATTAACCTTTAGTTTTGTCAACTAGCGAAATAACTGAACTTAAGGAGCGATTTTCCAGGAAAAGTGCAAACTTGACTCATCTGAACTGCGCGTAAGCACTATATTTCCTTCTATAGACCTCTCGGCCGTTACCAATTGCATGCCGTTGATGCCCGGGATTTGGTCAAATTCTCCTTCGTCTGCCTCTGTACGCTTTCTGTACACCTTCGACAGTTCCATCGCCTACCATGAAATACGCACGCAGTCTGTAATAAAGATTTACATTTTCTTCAACCTTTTAGAGGTAAGCCAACTTTTATATTTGCCAGTTTACCTGTCTGCTGTCCACTTTGTTGTCCGTGCCCTCTGTATTTGGATTTATAAGTAGATCTCATGTAAGCCTAGAATTTTCATGTATATTTTGTTCCACGTCTCGTGACGGATTCACAGTTTATTTTTCTTCCACATAACCACATCCTGTGAAAACATCACAAACATTATACTTTAATGAGTGTCACAACCCAGGATAATGTCACTATATTAACCACTGCGTTGCTGTATTCATCAACCTGCTGTTTACATATTCTGGTAGCCTCTTGGATTTTTTGATAAAAGTCAGACCTACTTTATAGCTGACAATTTATGGCAAAGCCTTTCAAAAGACAAAATCTTTGCTAGATTTCAACCGGTAAGGAACAAAAAAACCGCCTCGCGAGACGACTATTTCAGTCTCATTTCTTTAAACATTTTGGGAGTAAAGTTGCCCTCGTTAATCTAGTTCAACTATGTGCATACATTGTACTTGATATTACATTTATTCCTTGAGGGATATTTAAGTGCAAACCACTAGGCGATTATTTTCAAATGTTGTTCTACTTATGCTGTTTTATTTTCTCAGTTTTTGCATGGATAGGCTTTTTTACCTTTAAAACTTAAGTTTACTCAGTTAAAATGCATTTTGATGGTTTCAAAATTTCGGCTTTTCTTAAAAATAGCTGGTGTTTATGGATAACGCCATATTTTTTAAAGTTGTTTTATGGGTAAGGATGACTTTATTGGTCGCCTAATCAGGACGCCGGAATAGGAACGTGCCGCCCATCTAACAAAGGTGCACTTGCGATAAATTTCAGGAAGGGTAAATATTCCCGTGTCTTAACTCCAGTACTAACCCTTCCTAAAACTATACTGTAACCTTAATCTTAATCATAATCCTAAAAGCTACAGTTAACACAAACCCAAACCTTAGCCGTTTACGTGATCCTGACCCTAACTCGGACCTTAACCCTTAGCCTAACTTCCCCGGAGTTTGGCGCGGACAGTTCCTGTTCTCACGTCCTGTTTAGGCGTCCATAAAAGTCACCCTCATCGTTTTATGTTTTCAATTCGCATAATGTCGCTCAGGGTTTTGGTTGCAAAATTTGTGTTGGTTGGGACTGTTTAGCAACGCTTCGTAAATTTCGGCACATTGCAGGAAATGGCGTTTTATGTCTTCTGAAATGCAAAGTCAGCCGTTGAACCATAATAATTCGTCGATCCAATCCAGATGGTATCCTCGTGGTCTCTTTTGTCAAACATGATCGCGATTTCTAATCGTTTTGATTATCTGTATCCTTAAGCTTTGCATCCTGGAACATTGTTCGACGGAGACATCTATTGACCATTTCACGGCCGCAAGTGTTCGCGTGTTCGCCTCAGGTGTGGCCTATTACCTTGGCGACAGCAAATACGGAAGCAATGGACAAAAATGCGGAAGAGTTTTTTCGCTAAACTATGAGCAGCCCTAACAGGTACTTGGTCCTGCCGTCAAATGACCTCTTTGCGCCTACCCTGGTCTCCAGTTTTCGACCAAATAGTCTCTGCACTCGACCCTCGAACGTGCCTTCCTGCTTGAATTATTGGTTGAGTGCATATCACCGCGCTTTCTGTCCATAGATGAGGTTTAGATGTTTTGTCCACAGAGTATTCAGGTTATTATTATTAGTTATGTATCCTACTGTGCCAAGTTTGTATCCCCCCCTAACTTTTCGTCTCGACAACAGGCGTGTCTTCAACTTTTACCTGTTGTCTACATTTTGACTCAGGTTGCTGATAGGCTTCTCTCTGCGGTCAACTTGGATGCCATCGATGACATCCTCTTCACTGTGAAGGCAAAGCTCATGTCTGGAAAACCCGACGCGTCTGGCTCAAGGCCCGCATGTTCTGGTGACAATCCACAGCCCCCGGGCAGCAACCCGTCCCCAGCTTCTGCCAGCACCTCTGTAACTTGGGGGTCTTTTATACTGCAGTACACTTTTGCCCTGCTTTGTGTGGGTACGTCAACGTGAAAGGCTTACAATTGGCACTATTTTTTGCAATCGTGTATTTTTGGCTTTTTGACCAGAAACCGGTAGTTCGACCCCCTCACTCCTTCTATGTGCTAAAACACTTCCGTCCATTTTTATTAGTCTTATCGTGCAACTCCTGTTGAACATGATGCCGTAAAATCCTGTTTCTCTGAACCGTTAGCTTACCAAGCGTTTTCTTCATACCTCTGCTGGTTGGTATTGCAGATAACCTGTAGACATGTTTTATCTTACGTTTAAAGGGCCTAGTTGTTCATATGTTATTGGTCCGTGAACTTTGCATATAAACCCTCCTATTTATTTAAAAATTTACAGTACGCACATTTTCTTAGTCTTCATGACCTATACACATATTTGGGGATACTGTGATGAAACATTTTGTCTGACTGAGAAACGCGGAAAGGACATGTTTGCTGAAAAGTGGGTGCTCACCGAAAACTTATCCACCAGATTTAGTAAATTTACTTTAGAAAACCGACTCATTGCAATCAATCTCAGGGAGATATTTTTGGCCGGAATACGGGACGGAATTTATCTTAACGCAGTGCTCTGCATTTCCGATTCCAACCCCCACCCAGCAAGCCAATCCGCGCTTTTGGAACATTGACCCAGACGGTTGAAGTCACGTGCTCACTAGCTGCCTTGTCAATGACCGCTGTATCCCGTTATCACTCATGATCTGCTGTCACGAAGGAAATTTGAAGTAATTAGTCAAGCCTTGATTCATATTGTGCATATAGTTCCGGTGCAAATGGATTTAGACAAATTGCCTCATGAACTGTAGTGAGGTGCTAAGAAACAACAAAACTTTGGCCACCATTGTATATGGAATGCTTTCTGAAACCATACGTAAATATAGCAGGTTTTAGGTTGTGCTCTGAACGCAAGGCGGAAAATACAGATAGTGTACTAGGGCTCTGGTACTGTCTCTTTTGACTGACTTCTTACGTGTTGCGGTCGGTGAGTCTGTGAGTCCTTCAACTTGGTTCCGTTCTCTAGAGTGTAAAGTAGTTTTCATCAAGCATACATGTGCTTTCTTTTCAGGAAATATTTGCCTGTATTTCATTGAGTAAAAACCAGTGGTCAAGTCGTAAATTTGGTAAATTGATCGTGAGATTTCGATTACCCACCCAATCTGGCTCCCAGTCTTTTGAATGTAGGAGCGAAGCAATTTAACCACTATGCTAATTCCGAGTATGTTTCTTGTCTTACCTCATGCTATGGTTCAACCTAACTTTTATTTGCGCTGGGACCTTTGCTCTAGTCCGTATGTCTCTTGTGCTTTGCTTATGGGGGTGGTGTGGGGGGGAGTGAGGTTTACGTCTCAGCCCATTTTTCTCATTATAAACAACCTGGCGCAATTGAAACTATCACTGTGGGTTAAAAGCCATGGCTTAGAAGCTTGTCAACTGACGGGATAACTCGGACCGCGTGGTCAACCCAATGTGTGTTTTGTGTGCAGTGGCAGACTGACGGACTGAGAGTCAGGCTACAATGGCTCCTTCTTAATGTGGCGTCTGGCACTCCCATT
Source organism: Schistocephalus solidus (assembly GCA_017591395.1). Lineage (NCBI taxonomy): Eukaryota > Metazoa > Platyhelminthes > Cestoda > Diphyllobothriidea > Diphyllobothriidae > Schistocephalus > Schistocephalus solidus. The sequence goes on from WEDG01011557.1 coordinate 18,770, forward strand.
CTGCGGGATCCGAGCCAGGTGTGGCCGCACGCTCAGGGGCAGATCCAGCCACGCCAGCTACCTGCGCCCTCTCCCGCCTCCGGTCTTTTTGACTCTGTCATGACACTGGGCTCAGGTGAGGGAGGAGGAGAGAGTTCGGTAGCTGCAGCGCCAGTTTACTTTCACTTAAAACTAATTCACGCGCTAGTCACCGTCCCTACATCACCCTCCTGTGGACCATACGGTGGACATCGTCGAACTACGACGTCGAACTATCATGTCTCTTTTTGAAACTTATTTGGATACCAGGCCAATTTTAATGTGTGTTGATGCCAGTCATTTTTTAAGGTTTGCTTCCAGGTCTGCATACATTCTCCGCTAGGTATTTGCTCAGGCACCTACGAAGCCCGGTTGTGTTAGTTGTATTTTATTGCACCGCGGTGCAAGGTGCGTCGTTAAGTCAGCGCGTGGCAAGAGTGACAGGATAGGGTGGTTGTCTTACCATCTAGTCTTCCGTTTTTAACAGTGTCGGGTAGGTTTTGCGAAGTCTTTCATAGAAGCCTGATAGCTTGCTTTTCCCCAGGCTGTGCAGTGAATACTGCAAGGATCGAGTCACCCCAGGGGCAGAGATGAGCGAGGTCATTTATCTGTGTGCTTGTATCAGAAGAAGCAGAACTCTCGATGTGCATGCCCTGTCTTGCATCGGAAATTTAACGGGGATCACGGAAGGTATCTTTGGCGATTTAAAGATGGGTCTGGCGCACGGACCGTTGGCCACAATACACAGACCAGTCATTCAACATACAAACTGATCAAACCCCGGCGATCAACCTAATGCTGCATCTCGCATTGATTACGTTGTCCGTCCATATTTATACACGTTAAATAGGTCAAAGATTAGATTTTCGGTTGTGTTAAGAACTCATATGTTGAAACAACTCACGTTTAAAAAGTTACAGTTTTGAGTTGGTTACTAGGAAGCTCGTTGGGCAAACCAAAGCAATTCATAGCCCACAGAGCCTGATTGAAGGATGATGACCGTCATCTTCACTTACGATAGTTCGACCGTCGTAGTCCGACGATGTCCACCGTATGCTCCATGGGAAAGTGGAGCAGGGACGATGACTTGCGCGTGATTTAGTTTAAAGTGATAGTAGACTTGCGCTGCATCTACCGCACTCTCTTCTCCTCCCCCACTTGAACCCGGTGTCAAGACAGAGTCAAGAAGACCGGAGGCGGGAGAGGACGCAGGTGGCTGGTGCGGCTGGGCCCCCTAAGTCCTAGCCGCCCCTAGGCGTGCCACCACACCTCCCATGTTCGGCATTTGTTAGCGGAGCGCAACCCGAATAACGCATGCCGTGCCCTGATGTGGCCCCGTGTTGGTCCAACGCATCTACCACGTGGCCCGTTTAGGGGGCACGAAAATGTAGGGAGGGGGCACCCGGGTTTGAACCGGGGACTTCTCTTACTTCACTTAGGACCGCCATCAAGGCCAGTGCAGTCAATCACTGAAATTTCACGTAAATTTACTTGAATAATTTCCGCACGTAAAAAACCCGTTCTCTTACTTTCTTCGTCTCCGAGGTTGGCCTCAATAAGAAAATATGACAGTACGGAGCTCCAGAACCATTTTTCTTGGCCCCATCTGTTCTAAATATTTATTCGAAGACTTTCTTTCGATGCGTATTTTCTTGTTACTCCGTTTTCAAGGACTACAAAATTGCTGTTTGTTGCAATTGGCCCTAACTTCCGTTGTGAACGCTGTCCCGTTTGTGCTTATGATTACACACTCAGACTGTGTGTGCACTTATTTTTCCCACAGCGGCCCACTGTCTTCTTCTTTTGGCACAAGTTACAACACTCAACGTGGCCTTCAATTCACAGAATCGGTCGTTGCTCACTGTTATGATTTCCAACAACGTAAGTCTGCCAACTTCAGATCCTAAAAACTGTTTGCCTACACTCTCAAATTTTGTCAGCCAATCCGATATCCTAATAATTGCTACTACCCCTTTGCTAGACTACTTATTAAGCATAGCCTAAGAAAGTAGTTGCTCCATAATGTCGTTGCAAAATGACGTCACACTACTGACTCGGACCCGACGAAGGTTGGGCTAGATCCCGCCAATGAAATTTCATCTCTTAAAATAATGTTGCATGCATTGCGTCCTTCTTTCTTCTTGCATTTCTGGGCATCCTTTTGAGGGGAAGCTCACCTCCAGGCAAATAATGTGGAATCACTTTTGGAGAGTAGGCGTGGCGCATCCCAAGGGCTAAGAGTGCTTGTTCCTGTGTTGGCGCTTTTGCTAATAACTCAAAGTCTCAACCGTTGTACTACCTGACCACTTAATTCGCGCCCTCAAGCGTGCCATTGGTTGGCCGAAACGCATACCTAGATCGGTCTGGAGCGCAACTTTGGGGTCGCGCCTCGGCCTGGTTCCGTCACACTGAGTGTGCGCATGGTCTATACATCCGAAGGGCTTACCGTGAGTCCAGCTTCTGGCGCGTTGGCCACACGACGTGCCTGTCTATTAGATATGGACCAACCAACGCACACACTGCAGCGTACTGTTCTGTTTCTATGCCAAATGGGCCTTTTTGCGAAAGAGGAGTTTTACTCGTGCACCTGGTTTCATACTGTACAATCTCCCTGTTAATTTTAGTTCATCGAACTAAAGAGCAATGTCTTCCGAAAAATGGGAAAGTCCAACCTCTTCCAGATCGCCTGCGCTGATGTCCGCGAACGCTTTCACTACTCCGTATGGCTCTTTATCATTGTGTGCAGAAATATGTCGGCGACTGGTTGGCAGTCAGGTGAGAGAGCGAGAGAAAAATGAGTCCTCTCTACAATGCCTTTCTTTGCATTCCTTTATAAATTATATTTTTTTGTAAAACGGATGTTGTTTCCAGCAATATAGTTTAAAGTCCTGTTGGAAGCCAAAAGCTGTGTTCTGAAAAGGTTCCTTTTTAGGCATTTCCTACGGATAAAGACGAGCTAAAGAATCACGGTCTAATGAACAGTATGTTTTACCGTCTCACAGAATTTAGCGTATTTGAATGGGTAGCGGCAGTGATTCTGCGGATGATACTGGTTCGTCCGTCTTAATTGGCGTTGGCCATATTCACGGAAGTGTATTCCCGTCATGAGTTCGAGCACACAGCTAACGGCTGACACTTGTCTATGCGTATTAAGAAATACAGAAAAAAACAAGGGTGACTCGGATGCTCACCTGTAGCTTATTGATCATACCCAACCTCAGGCCTTTATAACCTAGAATTCGAACTCAGAGCGTATTACCAGGAAATGCGTGTAGACAGATACACAATTGTTTCAGGCCTATTCTCCCTTCACGTATTCAGTCTTCAGCCTAACCACTATCTCGGATCAGAGAAACAAACATGTCTGCATGCCCATTGCTGATGTTCCGCAGACAAGCTTACCAGTTATTCCATATGTGGTCTTTTAGTGTCACTGATCTGCCATCCCCTTTTCGGCCACAGCTCCCCTTGACCGAAACATCTCCGATACGTAGCTTAATGCTGTACCTACCCCTCTGACATGGAATTCTGCTTGGGAATGTGATTTCTGTTGTCCCAAACGCTGGTTCAATGATCCCACCTCTTCTAATTCCAACTGAAGTTCCTTTCTCCGTTCTTTTTTTACAAATTCTTACCATTTTAAATGTGATTTGTGCACGAAACAAACGTATCACTACTGCGTCCGAGTCAACTTTAGCCCTCGGGAAGCACGGTCGTTGAAGTGGCGTATAGGCATCTTTGCTAGTCGCACTCGGCTTTCCAAGTAAAGTGTCTTCGCAATTTTTTAAAACACGCCGACAATGTTTTCGACTGCATATTTAGTAACTCCTTGAATGTAATCAGTAACAGAAATTCTGAGGACCAGTGATTTTCGTTGTTGTTCGCTTCTATACTGCTACTTTCTAAGATTGGCAACGTTGAGAGCTCCGGCTTGATAATTTGAGAAATAATATAGGCTCACCGTTGAGTCCGTTTTATTTTATTTGCATTTAGGAAGAAAGCAGTCAGCTAATGCGGGCTTATGATCGTCGGTCCCATCAAAGATAGCTATTACTAGGACAACCGCCGGTATCGGGCGGGTGGTATCGTAAAAAACCGGTATCTGCTTAAGACGAGTTGTCCCGAAGTCTTTTATCAACCAGTTGTTATACGATTCCTGAAGGATTCATTTTTACTGATTAGCTTTTGCATACTTCTGGGCTGAAAAATTTACCCGTGGAAGAGCGAAAAAGAAGAGGATTAACCGGTCAAATATTTACAATTTCAGATGACTTCCTCGGGTTTCTGCCCGATATTTTTCTCATCTTCGGGGCTGAAGTTGCCGTAGACTGGGTTAAGCATGCCTTCATTTCCAAGTTCAACGTCATTCCTTCAGATGTGAGTTACTCTGGATCCTTTTTATTTGCTCCGTTTTCCGTGCCAACATTTCTGAGTTTTTTTTTCAGTCAGCTATCTGCCGTTTTCATTCGAAGTACTCTGGGCTATTCAGACCAACTTTTGCCCCCTTTTTTCTTTAAAATAAGCCCCATTTATTTGCATAACATCTTATATTATCACCTGGGTCCCTCAGAAAATAAGACAATGATCCTACTCCAAAGGACACCCTAACGACTAACCCAACTGCCCATAGCATCCAGCACTGCCAGCGTCATGAGCACCATCACCCTCATGCATATGAGAAAGACTGATCATTATCGTTATTAACATATAGGCGAATTAATGAGCCTCTAATGTCAGCATAGCCGAAAACGATAACTGTAAATTGTCTCTTTGAGTGCGGTTGAGTTGGCCTTATTTTGTCACATCAAAGTATGCCTAATTTGCCTTGCCGCTCTATTCAGTTTTACCTCCACCGACTGAGCCCTTCACTCGATTTCTCTTTCCTTACCACCTTTTTATTGGTTTCGGAAACGTCGTAGGTCTACGAAGAATACACCGTCAGCATCGCTTATGATCTTCTGCTCTGCCGGCAAGGTAAGGTACGTCGGATTTGCTCACCCAGAAATATGAACTTGCCTCTAAATGTACAACTTACATTTTAAGCTTGCTTCCAGCCTTTCAACAGTGCCCTTTATTCTACCAGGTCTATGGAACTTGCTGCCATTCAAACAGTTGACGAAATCCCGGTGTCGTTTGTTTTTTCTCTTATTCTCTTATAGACCGGCAGTGGCCTCACCTTGGCACGTTCCTCATATTTTATGGCGCTGTGATACCATACTTTTCTTTTTGTTCCTGTTAAGCTGCGGTTCTCTATCCTTTTGCTGCTCATTTTCTCCATGCACCTCACACCACCCTTACCTCTTGCTATTACACAGAATTCGGCTGACTACTTCGAACTGCTTGCCCGTCGAATGGGCCTGACGCCGATCTCCCTCAGTTGCCTTATCAATGTCATGCTGATCCAGACGGTGCGCTCGTCGTGGCTTTTCCTCATTATCTCCGTGGCTGTGCCCCTGTGAGTTTCCTCCGCTGTCCCTCATGAGTGCCTCAGGGCTCTACCCACACAGTGGCTGGAACGAGGTCATGTAGAAAGTTGTCAGCCCTACCCCCTGACGCAGGGTGATTTGGTTGAACTAGGATGACCTTGCGCGTCCTCTAAAACTATCCCATCTCCTCTACAGGGAGCGTGGGGGAGGCGTGACGCCAGCTGAACCTGCCCAGTAGCACCATATCAGCTAGCTGGCCTGATCCATATTGCCCAGCGCTTTCCTTCTAAGGACTTCACTTTCTCGTTTGCATGCCTCGAGTGAGGTGCTCTGGACTGATCTTCTGGTGTCCACCGTCCAGAGTACTTTGTTTAATATCGAGTAACTTGTGAATGTGCTAGTGAAAGTCCAGTACTATCTGACAGTGTATGCTGCCCTTTCAGCAGTGACTGTTGGAACGCCTACGATCGGGGTAACTCCCATGACATGATAAACAATTACCCCGTTTTGTTGGTGGGCATATAAGCGTCTGACTGTCTGTATAACGGTTTGCTTCGGCGATGTGCTTCACCCCAGCCTTTTTATGTTGGCTCTGTTAGAACCCCTGAAAAAAATTTAACTTTGCAGTTTTGGCTGAAACTATTAGCTGAACCTGCAATAAAATCATCGGTACCAAAATTTTCCGATAAGACCCAAATTGTTAAGCAAATCTGTGGGTTAGATACTAACAGTCCGGACGAGATACAAGAGTTCTTCCGTCGCAAATGACGATGGTTATCATTACCTGATTAGAGAGCAATGGCTTAAATGTCAATTGGATTTTAGTGAGCCCGGGGTTGCACAGCCTTACCCCAATCTCTGCACATCATTCTTGTTCAACAAACGAAATAACAGCGTTAATTCTGATAAATAACACCAGATTGCTCACTTTCACCTGTGTGATCCTTGATACGCACTACATATTTCGACCGTGGGAGGATAACCACAGCCGGCTCTGGGGCACTGCGTTCCGTCACATCGAGCGCATTTATTATCAGATAGAGAGAATGCAAAACCTTGTGGCTCCTCTAGATACGTACGTAGGTCTCGATTGACGGTTTGCGGGTAACCCTGCGGACTGCCCACGTAGATATATATTGCAACTATTGTTTCATTATTTCGGGACATTGGGTGCCACTTGGTAACCAACTCCCTTTGTGAGGACCAGAAGGCTCCCTCGCCTGCAGAGAACCGATTTATTGTGTGTAGAACTGAACGGGTATGTGGCAGGTGTAAAAGTCGTTTTCACATCACACCAGTCACTGCGCCCACTCTTACCTCCAGCTAACTGTCTCAATATTTCCGTCGGCATCAAAGAAGGGGAGAATGAGCGAAGTCGGTTCAGTCCGGAACTAGCGCTTAGTCCCCTAACCATAGGCCGTCAAACGCGCTTTTAGCCACCACAGCACGCCATCAGTCGCAACTTCGAGGGTTGCCAACAGGTGGTCAGGCTGCAGTGGCTCCCTACTGTGAACTTTATTGCAAATTGTTTTGATCAGACACTCGAAACCCGGCATGTTGAAGGTTGTTTTTCATGCGTTTGGCCACCAGTGTTTGTGTGGCACGCGTAAGTGGGGATTTGGCCTCATTAGCCACTGCGCCCATTAATTACCGTCCTGATTCCGTATCGACACGGGAACACAGTGGGTATGGAAAGGGGGGATTGAGATAAATATGGTCGAACTCTCCCTTCCTATAGTCTGTTCATACACATGAATCCACTGCGCCGTCACGACAATGATTTCTTCGTTGCTTGCAACGAACGCGCTGTCACTGAATGTATGTGCATAAACGATCGTCTCACTATGCAACCACTTACCCGACAATCAATTGAATGTCTGAGATAACTGGACTCGTCTCATCACTCAGAGCAATTCTTCCTGAGGGCTGGCTGTCTGAATTCCCCCCTTATGTAGTCTGTTATAATAAAACTGTCTCGAATCATTACGCACCCACTTGGTCAATGTTTGCTGTCTGTGTGGCATCATCTCGGTTGTACCAACAATTGTCCATATAATTTTGGTTGTACTAAGTGCAGATTATAAAACATGTCCCCCCCCTACACCTCTAATTGCAAATAGGTCTTGGATTAGTGAACTTGCGTAACTGGCGTCCTGCCAGTACTGCTGAGTATGTCACAGAGTGGGTCTCTTATGACTGAGGTCATCCAAGTATTTCTGTCTCTCGCCGTCGTAGTTCGACTGCCCTAGCCGATGACGACGCTCCCTGTTAGTAAGCGTTTATGCTTTGCATTATCGTAGGAAGATTGTGGTGGTTGGTGCTGTTGCGTATCCGGAGGGGGGCACCAAGGAGTAACTTGCTAACGATAATTTTACGTTGGCATCGGGAGCCCGGGGAAGTGTTGTGGTTGATGTTGTTTCGTGGGGCACCATTAAGGGAGATTTTTTAGTCTTTAACGTATTTCAAGCAGCCAGGGTTTGTCCAGGAAGGGAATATTGTAGTTGCGAAAAGCGCACGCTGATGTCAGCCCAGATTGGAACCACAGAAGCCACAGGCATAGGCGAAAGGCTGGGGTCTGTCCCCTTGTGTGTAGGATTCCATGAGTTGACATCGCTTAGCTTCTGACGTTTGCCTATGAGCAGCAGTGTCCAGACAAGGCAATACAGGCCTAAACCTGTGATCATACTGCTGGAAAGTGTGTAGGAGATGGACAATGCCCTCGCTGTCTCTCAGCATAGGCTCAATTTTGTGGTTGTCTGTGTTATTAGATGCGAAACTGTCCTAGAATACTTCTACAGGTCTTGAAAGCCAAGCAACCTAAGGGAAATGTAGGGTGAGATGTTAGAAGCATGAATTCTTCGTTCTCCAGCCTATGATATTCTTTGCGGGGTTTGGTCTCAGTTTTCACGCTATTTTACCCCGCCTGTGCACTCTGTGCGACGATTACAAGACTTCCTGCGTTTCGATATTTAGGAAACATAGTATGATCAGCCAGATCCATAATCAGAGGACGCATTGACGAGTATTTCGCAATCATCTCATATACTCCCACTGGGTTTGCCGAGCTTCACGAATGAACATATACCGCCACTACATCAGTCAGTTACATTTTACCAACCTAAGTTAGCTTGCCGGACGAAACAAGGTAGTACAAGCGTGACCTGAGCGAACGGATATCATCTGGTCTCTGTTATTTGTGCAGTGTTTCATTCGTGCTTACTCCTGGGACCAAGTGTTAACACTAACTTGTAAAATTATCAAATATGACGTTTTGCTGGAGTCTTTGGCGCCTTTGTACCACTTCGGTCGTTGTCGAATTTTAGTAGTTCTTTATGCCAACTTTTAGCTGTTTTCAATTGCTTACTCCTTGTATTTTACCGTCTTCCCCAACTTATCGTTCGCTGCCTATTAACAGTAATTTATAGTGCAGGTGCTAACTCAAGTTATAGTACTAAACCCAGCGCCATGGCTGACCGTTAGGATGTTTCCTGCAATTTACGGGCTGAACAGAGCTGATTCTTGCGTGTGGTTTTTGCACTTCTGTTGGTTTCTTTCATTCAGATAATAGCAATTTGGCCGTTATCAAGGTACTTTAGGGGTCCCTCTATCAAAATAGGTAAACCAGCAACGTACGCTGCACCCGATGTGAAAGTAGAAAAAAATTGGTGCCACCACGGCGTTATTCGTACCTTCATTTTTTGTTCCTTCTTCAGCATGTGCCCTTCAAAATTTTGTCGCGATAGTTTTATACGGAGGTAGTGCAGAGTGAAGTATCGGTGCCACGATATCTCCTGCATCGTGATCTCTTAGTAGAGGTAAAATCTTGCCTACGATGGACCGGTATTGATCACGAATAAGACGTTCCGTAGGCAGAATATGTCGGTACGGAGGTGCAGAAGAAGGGTTTGTCAGTCTGTTCGATCTGTAAGAAGGTGGAACGAATTCTTCCATTATTTTGAGTTTGACGGAATACTCCACTGTAGTTTGAAGCTCTGTTAAATTTTTGAGTTTGTTTATCCCTGGAGCAACAAATTACCACCGGAAGAAGTGCTAAAACTTGGTGGTAGATCCCCAAATATTGTGCTTGGCTGGTTCAATTACTGCTCGGAAGTTTGCTCCGAAATGGTACCTGTCGCTAGGAGACTAATGCTGAATGGAATACCGAATAATCCAATACAAATCAATGAGGCTTAATTGGCAGTGCGCTGGAAGTACAATCGTGCACGTCTTTTAGGTGGAAATGAACCTGACGAAGAAAACGATGGTGATCCAGTACGGAGTTTATCTTGATTGTTGTTCCATGGTTCTTTCCAGTATGCCGGGATATTTATACTTACACAAGCGAAATGCCGTGACGTTGACCCCTATCGTGACCCCTATGTGGAAACAGGTTCGATAGTACATTTTGACGAATGAGCAGCTTTTTGTCGACTTAATCAGGCTGGATACGCTCGAAGACTATCAGTAGGATAATTATATTCATCTTAATAAAATTGCGCTTACCCAACAAATCGAGAGACAGCAACTTTGAGATTTTCAAGGAAAAACGCGGCGTTCCTTGGCATTTACTTCAGAGGCGCCTGAATGACCACTGTCGGCGTGTTTTGAAAGGAGATAAAGACCACTTTGTGGCAACCCTACGTCGTACTAAAGGATTATTGATTCAAAAGACAATTTGGCGAGCATACGTTAGCTTTCGATAAATTATCATCAGGCGTTTACATTTATATCACTGTGTCACTAAGTAACATATGCGGGTAAGTAGAACAAATTGTACGATTGTCAGGGTGGGGAGAGGGAGGGGGAAAGTAACGAAATTGTGGTCCGTTTTCTGATCAAGGTCAGAGGAATGGTGGCCGCCGGGACAGGTAATTAGATACGGGTGGCTAAATTTGTGGCTTTCGGCCACGGTAATTGCGGTGCCTGTATAAAGTTCTTTTGAGCGCACAGGACCGGTTCGCGTAGCTTGATTGCAGCTGCTTCTGCCGTAGCCAACAGACGCTGTCCAAGGAATTTTGAAAAGGTTGAGGGGACCTTGTAAATTACCCGGAAGGCCTCTTTGGCATTTACACGATGGCCTGTGTCTTCCACATGCGCCAGGATAGAGCTGTTTATGTTCTTTATCTGCCCCTTTCCTAACCATGCTGGAAGGTGTTTTCGTACTCTTTTGGACAAACGCCGGCTCGTGCGACCAATATATTCTGCCCTACAGGAGCAGGTGAAAGAATAAATGCACATTAAGGTGGTCTGGCCTGGTAGTTTGTCTTTGCCCCCTCCGTATAGGATGAGAGTAGTCGAGAAAAGTACATGGACATCAGCTGCTGGAAAGGGGCTTGACACAGCTTGGCTTAGGCGCCTTCGTAGGAGTTCACTTGCTGCGTCCTCTTGTTTGCCGTTAGCAACGGCAGCTTTGGTTGTCTTTCGGTCATATTATTCGCAATAAAGCTATCTGGATATCCATTCTGTCGAAAAGTGCTTTCTACAACCTTAAGCTCTTCGTCAATGCTATCGGCCGAGCAGATCCTTTTCGCCCTTTGTGTCAAATATCACACTTAATTACGCTTAAAATTCAGCGGTACAAAACTCCCAAAGTGCGTGTATTGTCCGGACCATCTCTTCTTACAATATGCATTACGTTGAATACTCCCTTCAGGCCTTCTACTCAGAAGCACGTCCAGGAAAGGGAGCGATCCGGATTTTTTCATCTTCCAGTGTAAATTTGGCTGACGGGTGCGCCTGATTTATGGTATCCACTGCAGCTGAAATGTTCGTTTGTTCAGATGCAACCGCAAAGTTATTATCCACGTAGCGCCCATAATATTTTAAACGATTTATCTGCGGACGAAGCGGTAAAGCTTCCAGCTTGCCCAGGAAAATATTCGCCAGAAGTGCGCCAAGGGTTGAACTCATAGCGTCTCCGTCTATCTGTCTGTACAATTTGTTGTTAAATAGGAACTGTTGTTTAATTTTTGTTATTTAGTTCGGATTTAATTTTCGCAATATAGATAACATATTGTAAATCAGTTTCAGACTGTGACCAGTATCTATTAGGGTAGGAATCACACTAGTAGAACACCAATGGTAGGAATCACGCTGTAGTAGCACAACAAATTCCACAGACAAACGTAATACACTTCTGTATTTCCCTCTGCCTTTTATAAGCATGTTTCTGGTGAAACTGCTGGCCCATCTGCTACTGCTGCGTTTGGCCTACAACCACGTGCACGCCTACACAGTCGCAATGACGACAAAACTCAGCACCGGGCCGCTGCCGCGGGTGGCGGCACCTCCGACATGGCCAGCAGCGCTGGCGCTCAAGGCGCACCCGTGAGCAGCACCGATGCGATGCGCTATGCCACTTCCGCCGCTGCCGCCAGTATTCCCACAGACACTGTCAAGTCACAAAAGCGTGGCGTATTCTTTCACCCCTACACCGGCTACGACCTTCCCACCCGCGATGATGGTCAGTTCGCAATGCCACACCCCGTCATCCCTCAGCGCTCACACAGCGACTCCACCTGTCTGTCAATACCACAGATGGCTGAGGCTGGTGGTAGTCTTCGACTGGGGATTGGCGCTGGCGGACAGCCGAGCGACCATTCCTCCCTGAGGGGCGCGGGTGGATCGGCCGAGGAGTTTGCCTCCCTCACCAGTGTGCCCTCTACCTTCACTACAGGGGTTGGCAGTTCCGGTTCTAAGCGCGGCATCCTTAAACCGACGGTTCCTGCGGCTGCAATAGATTTGTCCGTTGCTGCTGGCTTCGCTTCCCTTTTCGACGACGAGGTCAGCAACACATCCTACAAAACGGCTACCCAGTCGTGGCTGGATTCCAGTGACATGCATGTTCGACGACGAAAAAATGCCGGTAAACACTTCCTACCTCTGCCTTATGACCCTTTCTATGCTCGGTCTGTCGGCTGGTTCAGTGCGGGCAAAAGCGCACGACACATGGAAATGAGGTTCACCAGTGAAACTTTTTGACCGAAGGGAATGCACACGTTCAGTATGGTCTTAGAAGTCGGGTCTAGAGCCCCCGAAAGTGGTCATAGAGTGAAGAACAATTACAAATGGGACTATCACTGGCATGGATAGAAGAGACCGGAATGGTCATGTTTGGCTTATTAGCCGGCGACTTTGGTTTGGCCGACCAAGTCTCGGACGTAGACTCAGTCAAAGTCACACAAGAGTTGCTTTCACCGACCAACCCGAATTTCAAGACGGAATTGGAACGTTTCGGTTTGTCCTGAATTTCTGCACTGTAGTCCAGGCCGTTGAGATTATATACCCAAACGCTTTCACTTAAAAGTCTTTACTAACCAAGTCGTCTGGGTTTGAGCTCCGGGTCTGGAGTAAGACTGACTAATCATGTCAAAATAGCTATTCCCTTTTTCTTTGCCGTAATTGGCATATGCAGACCTAGTCTCTTTGAGGCGCCAAGTAATAACCCTATCCAATTCGGTTCATCCTCTTAACTAACATACTTATGTTCGCGTTTTTGTTTTATCGTCATTGAACAGGTCAGGCTGCAGCCTACTTTGTGGATCAGATTTTCGCTTTTTATACACGAGCTTGCTTACTCTATCATGGATTCTTTTAGTTCCGTTAAATTCACTTTCGATGGAATCTTCGGAAGCGAACACCCTTGAATCTCTGTCGCAGCATGATGCTGACTCAGAAGGACCTTTCGGGCCAGCAGAAGAAGGTCACGTAGCCTTCATTGGTGCGGAGTGTTTTAAGGTGCACCACTTCGACCAGCCTCTCATCAACAGGCATCTCCGCGGCTTCAGTGAGGCCACCTCTACACCCGCACGATGGAAGCGAGGCCAGATGCCTCTTCGGCGGTGTTGCAGCCTGGATTCTCTCCGGTTGTGGCAGCCCTGCCGGACGCTATCACCCCGAGTAATGGCATCCGAGAAGGGGGATGAGGCTAAACAATTACAGCAGGAGCCAAAGGCGTCTGCCCCCTGCGCTCACCGTAGCAACCGTCGGAGGGTGCACACTGAAAACGAGGTCTCCACTGTTCTCATTCTCGAACAGTTGAGTTCCCTCCTCAATGACGAGAGTGCCCACTTAGAGGATGCTGCTGATGACGACTCTTCGGACATGAACGGCGAGGTGGAACAAGAAGATCGGAGGCCTGAAAGTTCAGCCGATGCGGCCTCTTCACTGACCGAGCCCGTGAAACAGCCGTTGTCTAACGTCGATCGTTACTCTATGCTGGGAGGGCAGATAAGCTGAATTTAACTGCTTCCCGGCATGTCCTGATAAACCCCAAAACCTCCATGTATTGCCTCTTTCGCCATAAAGTTTTATATAGCATGCGTTAGGTTTGTTGTTGGTAGTGGTGGTGGTGGTGTTATGATTGCGATACATGTTTGTTCTGGTTATTTTTTCCAATACGCCTGTGTGCATGTATTTATCTCGGTCTCTACTCTCTCTTCTCACACCTTTTTCTGTCAGGTATTACCGGCGGTTGGCTGCACCCTCTTGCCACCTGAATAGTATTCATGTAGATGTCCAGGAAGAACAGGTAGACTTACCGAGGGGTCCGCGCAGCACTTCTTAACTGAATTGTCATTTTAAAATGGTTTGCAGCTGTCAAAGCACCTTGGTAATTTAACTACGATGTCCATCGCACCCCCTCGGCCGATCTCGAATTAGAGGACTGTCCATCTGACCATATTCAAAATGCTTGGCATCAGCAGATTTTTTATATATAGCTCATAAACGTGTTCATGTCGATGCATGCGTGCAACAAGCTATCCGTCTGCCGTAAACATGCACGCTCACCACTGTTGCGATGTGCAGTAGGTGCTTGCGTGTAACAGCGATTATTGTTGCGGGAGGTCTGCGTGCATTATTAACCTCCCTTCTCTCACTCAACGCGTTCTGCTGACAAGACAAGCCAAGATCATGACTCCAATTATAAGCGAGCCTTGTTAGTCAAACCTGATCAGAAATCCACACTTCGCGACTCCTTCGCCTAAAGTACCCGTCTGTTTCAAGTTCCATAACTATTTTTGCCCCTAATTTCCTTAATCTTTCGAACGAACTCACCTGTTCTGACTTTCCCGCATTGTTAAATGGAATCAATGATGTCTGTTCTCCTCGTGGACCTGTTATTGTTTGGCTTGATACGATTGCTCTCTCCTACCTTAAACTTCTATGGCGTCCAAGAGAACTCTGCAACTGTTGGCTTGAAGAAGGGTACATTGCTAATAAAGAAGAATATTAACAGATTAAGCAACCTACTGATTAGTCACCTTTATTTTCTTTTTCACCATCTCATTTTTCGGCTATTATATGCAAATACTTACAAGTCTCACGAGTCAATGAACCACACTGGCAGATGTGGATAAGACTACTTAAATCTAACTTATCTCATGTGTTTTCCCCATCACCAAATACCATCTTTCGTGTATCAATGTCGACACTTTCGTGGTCCGACAGCTGCTAAGCCGGATGATATCGCACTCGTTTTCCTTAAGTCGTGTTCCACTCAACCGTCATTCGATTTAGACGCGATTTATGAACATATTTCACGTAATTTAAGATGTCTTATACTTGGCATGTTTTTACCGAATAACACTCGCTACAGCCGGGTCATCCGTAATGTTGGGAATCTATATATAGGACTTATTTGTTTAGAAGAATCAAACGACATCGTTTGTTTAGGGAAAAGCTCGCGAGAATGTTTAGGTTAACCAATGAGGACGCACGAGAGTAGACGTGGCGTGCAAAGTGCATCACTAAGCTTCCTGGCGGTATTTTAGTTTAAAACTGCTCATCTATTGGTTGTCATCTAGTCAAGCAAGTGGTCAGTTTGATGCAACAATCAACCTATAAGACACCTCATTAGGATATTCGAACCAGGCCCTTGATGCGTGTGCAGAGAGCGTACAAGAAATATTCACAGCCGGATTTTCGCGAATACATGCCCAGCTATGCCTCGTTTATGTTTTCTGTCTCCTGGGCATTTAATGTTGTGTGTGGAACAGGCAACGCCGCAGCACTAGACGTTTACGTGATCATACAAGACAGGGTGGTGCCTGGTTCGGGTGGTTGCTACCGTAAGGCAATGAAACTGCAAAGGAATCATAAAGGAGAATTCGCGCAAGAGACAACGGGTCACGCCACCTGGAATAGGGATTTAGCAATGCTTTAACTCTACTCCTAGGTGGAGTTGACGCTGTCAGAAACCAATGACACGATTGAAATGCATTTGAATCATTTGCGCGCACCAGGAAAGGCTAACCGCTACTACCGTAAGGGCACCTTATCCACCTTATACTATAATCAATGTCGTAACTCGAGGGTGAGACACTGGCATGGTTAGAAGTCTGAACACGGAGGCAGTAGGTAGAAAATATCAAGATCATGCACGAGGCGACCTTAAACATTGTTCCCCTGCCGCGGGATAGAGTGCATGTCTAAACAATGGCACCCAACATATCGTCTCTTGAGATGAGGACTGCGCATTACCATGCTAAACAAACGGAGAACGTTAATATTCGGCTGATTATAAATTCTGTGGAAGCGATAGCAAACTGCCAGGAAACGGGATTCTCGATCGTAACAAAAGACCACTTCTGCTCCTACGTCCATGGTCTCTTAGAACCGATTGAAAAGACTGTTCAGTGCAGCTCAGTAAGTCAACGGATCACAGACGGTTGTGGACCCGTGACAAACTGTTGTAACCCCAACTGAGTGCATCCGTTTCCGGGATACGTGTCTAGCACAATCTAAAAGACAACAAATTTAACTATCAAGTGGTAGCCATTTAAAGGCATTGCGTTTTTGACCAGTACTTGTACTTATTATGGCTGCGCTCTAACCGGTTTCGACGATGTTCCGAATTGTGCCTCTCGACACATGACGATCCGCGGCAGCAGACCTGGACAGCTCAATCCATTCTCTTCGCCAACGATAGAGCCTGAATACCAAAGGTCCAAAAACAACTTCAATGTCCTGACGAACCGTGTTGAGCCAAGTTTCCAGCTGCCCCACCCCCCTCCCCCTTGTCCGCTTTGATGCCTCCAATTGGGTAGCGGTGTCGGATCGAGGGCAGTAACACTGAGCTCGGGAGGTTTACGACGAATAGCGTATCCAAACCACCTCAGTCTTCGTTCTTGGATGGCTTGGGATATCTTTGCAATGTTTTCGCAGAGTGCAGACTGACCCATTTGAGACGAAGTTGGTGTATTTTACTCGAAGTTTGGTCTTCAAACAGTCGGCATCGGTGATCAAATATGTAGTACTGGACCGCATACGGGCATGCAACCTAGGGTCGTCTCTGCGGTTACCTCCGTTCATTTGGACTATAACACTGAAAATGCAGCTTTGTTAGATAACTTAACCATAAAAGCACACCGGTTCATGGTCATGAATAAGTGCGTGCCCAGCAGGTGACACACCCGTCGTAATGGGCACCTACCATCCATTCAGTTAGTAAAAGTTGCCACCTACCGACGGAACGCTACTAATATGAATCGGAAGGTCGCGAAAGCCTGCCAGCAAGAATCATCTCGTATGAAAAGTTGAAAAACTCCATTAGCACGTCCCGAATGTGCTAACCGATAAGGATTTGGTGCAAATTGATAAAGACCACACGGTTATACAAGACGCAAAGTCCCTTGGAAGTAATAAAAGTTGATAAGGTCCCGTATAGTCATAATTAAATAAGGCACTTCGAAATGATGACCGGGCTTGCTCGATTGATGGCAAACTGACCCAAAATTGCAATGTCGCTGCTATGCCACTCTGAAAAGAATGGCGAACTCGATCGTAAATGCAACGACATAAGAGCTTCAGCCACTGATTTGAATATTTGTTAATGTGAATGGAACGAAGAACGATTGGTGGTGGTGGGAAAACTGCTCAAAAACTGCCGACCCAAAGCCGTTTTGTTATTGGGTAATGCATGCGGACGGGGGTCAGTCGTATTCCTAGTGGCCTTGCGCCATATTACAGGTATGTTAGGATTCGAATTAGGGCACGGGAATAGAGGCCATCTGAACTTAAGCGGGGGACCGGTAGTACTAGCGGGTTCTTATACCCTTATCCACGCGGCCATTATATGTCAGGCTTTTAAGAAACTCTGATTAAAAGACAGTAGAATGATGGCCGAAAGGCAGCCGAAAGCAAAAATTAAAAAATTCGATTTATCAATGTGCCACACGTTAAAGCAAATGGTAAGATTACCGAGTAAAGACGTAGCAACGCTAAGTCGGTTGGTCACTGTAAGTCGCAAGTTAAAACCACTTATGAGATTAGCAGTAAACCAAAACCTTAAATCCAAGTTCACATAGCAAAACCAGTTCGAACAATTTATGTAGAAAGTTGATACTAGTAAGAAATCTGCTTCAAACGCAGAATGGTTGGATTGTTCGCGCCAGCTTTCCAAATCAGTCGCTGTTGTTCATTGCATGCACATCTTTGAACCACTGTAATGAGCACAGCTGTTAAGAACCTATCAACCGGTAAGCAAGTCTCATGATTCAAAGTTATTATGAAAGACGAACAGTTAGGTGGATATTTATATCTCATGAATGGGTTCGACTACGAGGTTTTCAACAGGTGACCCGTCCTCCGAAAGCTATTGAAAGTTGTTCATTTTAGGTTTGTTTCTAGAGAGCGGCATACGCAACGAACGTGCTTACGCTGTCTGTACTGCAAAAACTGTTTTTATTATTAATCCCTTGTGCCAAAATAAGAGACAAACGACTCCTCGGACTGTGCCCTGATGTCATCCATCCCAGTTTTGTTTGGCTCTTCGGATAGTTACATGTGCTACCAGAGTAGCTTTTGATATGATAATGACCAAATATGATATGCAATACTAATTGTAGAAAGCGTTAACATTGTTTTGGCTTGCTAACTACCAGCAGGTTCATCCTTATATGCCGCGAAATAAAGGCACGTAAATTTTCATACGAACCGAGTTTGTATGAATACGAACTGAAACGCTTTGCTAATTCATACCGAGCATTATAGCCATCGTTATGATTATAATCAATTAAGAAAACTGTCTGTCGATATAAATTTAATGAAGGTACTCATATAGAAGGATTAAGCTAGCTCGGTTGCAATCCTACCAAAACAAGCCCGGTTGAACATTGAATACGGCGGGTTGAAGACATCGGTATAAACGCACTAATGTAAATCTGATTCAGTATTTTATGCATCCAATTATAGCCCCACTTCGAAGCCAATGCAGAACCATTTAACAGGAAGCACGAATGTAATCGATCCACCGCAATAAGACTTGATAAATGTTTGCTCACGTAAAAGCCGCTAGCCTGCTTAGTGATATACTTCTCTGAGGGTTAGAGGTCAAATATACGCCGCCTGTTAAAGACACTAGTATGATTTGTACAAAATCAGAACCATCCACATGGGCGTTCCAACGCCAAACCGGTTGATCATTTTATGTTGTACATGGTAGAAATATAAACTGTTAATCACCACGATAGTCCGTGGATAACGGAATTGCGCATCAATACTTGTATGTTAGGCATTCTTGGTGGGGCTATGGCTGCAAGCCTTCGGAGTAAGCTATTAGTATGATTCGAAGTCAAGTGAATAGGCACTAGGAAAGGAGGGTGGTGGTAACTGGGCTGCAACCACATTGTAACCAATACAACTACCATCGTCAAAAGGAAGACGTGGTGTCCACCGGGAGATGTTTATTAGGTGTCTGATGTTTTGGGTGGTTGTTTCTTCTACCCAGCCTCAGAACCTGGAGATTCATGAACATTACTCTCATTTTATGCCCCTCTTTGCCTAGTGCCTGTTGGGCCGCCTGTCTGGCTGCATCGGACCCGCATATTGCCATCCCCGCTAACATGCTGTGTTTGAGTCCGTCGGTCTTTTACCACGGCTTGTTCCATCCCCGTCCTCGTTGGTCGCGGCGACGATTGGCGGCCCCGATGGTTCTACGCCCTGACGGTCTCCTGTCAAGAGGGTTTGTAAAACCAGATAGGGGCAGACAAATTAATGTGGCGGTTGGCTGAGCGGTCGAGGGACATCCAGGCTTCTTTTATCTGCCTTGACGTGTGATCCTCGCCTCGGCCCACGATTTCAACGGCGTCAAAGTTGAAGACGTGGCCGATCTGCGTGGTATGGTTTTGCCCCCTCTGGCTTTGGGTCCAACCTTCGTAAGGCCAACTGATGCTCGTGCATTCGCGTTTGCAGCTGTTGACCGGTTTCTCCAACATATTTGCACACCCCGCAGCTACACTGAGGTCGGTAGACAACGGCCGACTTCTCTTGCTTAGGGATAGGGTCTTTTGGCCGCATCACATGTTGACGGATTTTTGAGGTAGGCCTGTGGGCAACTCATATTCCGAAAGGCACGAGGGACCTAGCCTTGGTTTCGGAGACCCTGTCATATACGGAATGTTCCGCCATGATTTTGGTTGGCAAGGCTCTTCGTTCCGCTTTTTGTGGTATTCCATTCCATTCAATGAACGCTTGAGGATTGCAGTTGGCTCTGAAAAGCTCATGCAGAAGCTAAATCTCGTCCCGTTTGGTGGCTGGCATACTGCACTGAGCTCCAACTCGTCGGTATAGCGTGCGTACACAACTTCGCCTGTGTTGCAGCAGATGGTTTTGACGTATTAGTCGGTTTACGGTAGACTGGCGTCGTCATTCTGCCGTCCGGTTGGCGGCAGGCTAGAATATCTAAGAACGGAAGTCGGCCCTCCACTTCTTCCATCATGAACTGTAGATCTGTTGAAATCGAGTTCAAGTGCTCTTTGTTGTGGATGCTTCTATCCTGGTCGATGACGACAAAGGTGTCGTCAACGTAGCGTGCCTGAAATGTGGGTTTGTATTCTACAAACAGCTGTCTCAAGTTTTTGCAGAATCACCTCAGCGCTGAGCCCAGTGCTAGTTGACCCCATCGGAGTGCCCTTGACTTGCTCATATGTGGTTCCTTCGAAGGTGAAAAATGTCTGGAGGCAATGCTCCATGAATTTTTGAGATCTTGAGTTGTGGGCTGACTCTCGCTCTCTTCGTAATTTCAACGCAAAAGGTCACCAAATGTTTCGACGACAGGTGCCTGTGGTAGGGACGTAAAGTGTGAAGTCATATAAAATGAAACCATCCTCCGAGCCGCTTCAACTGTAACCGTCTTTATTTTTTCGGGGAATCGTTCTGCAGAGTAAACTATCAGTTGTGAGCCGGCTGTGAGGAATTTCAAATTCTGGAATAACCATTTGGCAAACCCGTATGTGGGCGTGCCTCCGAGAAAGACGATTGGCCGTAGGAGAACTCTGACTTGTTAATTTTTGGGAGACCGTAGGATCGCGACATAACCACTTCTGTGAGCTACACACATACCAGTCTTTCATGGTGATGACTTTGTCTTTCTTCAGTCTAGCCAGAGTTCTGCTAACCTCTAGTAGTGACTTTAGACTGGCGGAGTCGCTGACTTTGTAGGACTCTGAATCGTTGAGGAGTATTCGGATTTTCTTTCGGTAGTGCGGCAGATGCAGCGCAAGCCTACTATAACTTAAAACTAATCCACGCGTAAGTCACTGTTCCTGCATCAACCTGCTGTAAAGCATACGGTGGACATAATCAAACTCGACGGTCGAACTGTCATCAATCTCTATCGGTTTACCAGAGAAAAGCATGGAGGCGCGTATTGCCGAGTAGGGACATGCGGTGCGTGTGTATTGCTGTCAGCTGTAGTGCAGGTGACGGTTGTCAGTTACTGCTCCATGCGCTAGTCCGCCATTCTCAGTGCGATGGATTTGAGAATGATCGACCAGCCCACTGTTTTGTAAAGATGGTATAGCGTCCACATTACTGGAATTGCGAAGGGTTGTGGTTGGGAGCACTTCGACTGTTGGTGGGTGCGAGAGGTGTAGCCGTCCTCGCCGCAAGGCTTTTGGCAGGAATTATGGAGGCGGCGGATCCAGCTGGGCATTTGGAGCTTGTCCACCGTTGGCGATGCCGGTCGTCATCGTGGGTGTGTGTGGGTGTGACAACAGAGGCGTTTGCAGAGACGGTAAGTAGATTTTTTCCTGTCGTTACACTAAGTTTGAGGATTTCCGACGAGACCGATCCGTGCAGGCCTCTGTTTTGGCCTTGGCAGCGGCAGTCCAGTTTGGTCCCGTTGTTCACTGCTTTTCTCCAGGCTGGTCGAGCCAGGGCGATTTACTCCCGGCTTTCCGGATGAGCTTGCAGACTCCTGACTTCAGAGTATCCTTATAAGGATGATTCTGTCCTCCATATGGACAATAACTTACAGCGACCTCGTCGTAGGCTAGCTGATTGAACAGGTGCTCGCCCTTTTCCCTCATGACTTGGCCACTGCCTCGTAGTTTGAGCTCTCTAAGCACGATGTCGGAGCTGAGGATTCGGTTATTTCCGTTTTTGGGACTATGTCTAGCTACCTAAGCTTCGGTATTCTACAGAGGCATCTGAAGTGGAAGTTATTGAGTTACTAGGATTGTTTAGGGTATGCGTCGACTGTATTCGTCCCGTAGAGCAGCATCGTCAGGAATATCACCTTGTACATATTATTTTCGTGTTGAGCTGACGTCTGCGGCGGTACCAGATCGAGCGTTGTAAGTAGCCGAAGGCCTGGCTAGCTTTCGATATTTGGTGAAACACTTCGTTGTTGATCTTGATATTCCTTGAAAATGGACTTCCGAGATATATGCATTTGTCCACTGAGATACGTCGGATTCCAAAGACGTGAATATGGGATTGAGCCTACGTCGCATTGGGCGCTAAGTGGGTAGCCTCAAGTAAGAGCAACTGGAAGTAAAGTGGTCCATACTCCGCTGTACACCCTCATCCGTTATGGTATTGGGCGCGCAAGCATTCGGGAGCAGTAGCTTGTACACGCTGGTTTTGGATACCCTCAGATGATGCTTTCAGGTGACTCAAATTGATCAGTTTTCCGTCGGTTCGGTAGAGAGTGTCAATCTCCAGACGCTTCTTTCTGGAGGCGTCTGTCAGCATTGTGGAAAACATGAGACTGAATAAGATGGGAACAAGAATGTAGCCTGGTTCCATCCCACTAGTCACCATGAACAACTCGTTTAAAATTCTCCTAACATCCACATTTCAATATTATTTTCCAGAGTCCATCTCAGTTGACTGTGTCGAAGATCTCCGTTAAATTGGCAATGATGGTGTAGATTTGGTCTTCATCTCTGGGCATCTTTCCTGATAATAGCGGGCTACAAAGATCATGTAGATGGTTCCGCTGCTCTTGCGAAATATTTAATGAATTTCTGGGAGGAGTCCATGCTCCAGGTGCGTGCTCAGGCGGCTGAGGAAGACATGGCGAATAGTTAACCTGCGATGTTGAGTAAAGAGATGCCTCTGTGATGATCAGAGGGTGTCGTTTTTCTTGGCACTTGTAAATACGGACGATGGTCGTGTCATTGAGGACTCGCCGAATTTTTCCTTAGCCATACATATTATGGAAGATTGTAGTTGGCTTGTCCATCAGCCGATGGTCAACGTATATGTGAGTGCGATTGCATCCGATTTCGGTACTTTCGTACCAGGTATCTAGGGCATAACCTTTACTATTTCTGGCAGGGAAGACGGGAGGCCCAGGGTGACTTCCTGGCGGCGTCGGAAGTTGTTGCGGTCTATTGAGGATTCATATAAAATGCTCGGTCAAGCATTGCTCAATTCATGCTTACTTCATGAGGAGTGTTGACACATCGGAACTGAGAGATCGCATGGCTGCTTTGGTGGTGGGGCCATAGACCGTCTCGGTTAATGTGAAGAAATTCTTCATTTCATTGCAGTCCACGTACTCTTCTATCTCTTTGGCCTTTAGATTCATCTACGCATTTTACATCTCCCGCCCTCCCCCGATGTTGCACCGGATGGGGACAGCTGAAGAAGATCCCTTTGCCTGCGTCGATTCCGTGGTTGACGTAGTTTTTTCGCAGCTTATTATCCTCAGGTCGCTGATTGCCTTGCCGGTGTCATCAACCCGTCATGGTGTTGATGGCGTGCACGTCAGAGGTCTCCAGGGTAGTGGAGTGGATAGTTTTCCACAGAAGATACCCTTGCTTCCACACTGCATTGTAGCGCAGTTTTTCCAGGCACTCGACAAGTTCATTGGTGAAATCTTATTGACGAACAGACGCACTCAACCGACCAGTATTTAACATAGTTGGCGGTCACATTTCTTGTGGTCGTCTGTGATGTTGGAAACGGAACGAAGGTGTACCACCTGGAAACCGTGTATCGCAAGTTTAGTATGCATGCATCAGTAAATCCGGACGCATAATATAAGCTTATCAGTGAAAAACCTTCCGTTCATTTATGCTGCTCATGAAAGTCGCTGGTTAAACTATAAGCTAAAGGATATCCCGAACCTTTGTGAACCACCGGATGTAGGTCAATCAAGGCAAAACCCATACTATCTTTCGATGTCTCATCATTTTTTACAAACGTCCCTGTCACTGAGACAGTCGATTACCTCTGTAAATTCCTATAGACCAGTGAGCAAGAAACAGGAATACCGACAAATGTACTAAAATAATTATTACTAAGATGCACGTTAATTGTGCGGTTCCTTTTGACAACCAGCTATACAGACAAATAGACGGCGTTACGATGGGCTCCTTACTTGGACCTCTTCTAACCGATGTCTTTATGGGCAAGATGGAGAAATTTCAGCTAAGCAGACAGATCAATAAGCTAAGACACTACGGCCGATACGTTGACGACATTTTTGCAATTTTCACAGAAGAAACAGATGTAAACGAACTCTTAAACACCGTAAACTAAGTACATCCGTCTAAAAAATTCCCGTTTGAGCTGGAAAGAGCAGGTTCACTCCCTTTCTTAGACGTCCTTCTAATCAGAAGACCTGACGGCAGCATCCGAAGGAGCGTTTATCGAAAGAAAACCTGGTCTGGGCAATATACGAACTTTGAAAGTTTCGTACCTCTTCAACAGAAACGCAATCTAGTCCATTGCTTAGCGCAACGGGCTAGAAAAATTTGCTTGGCAGATAGTATCTAAGAGGAGCGTGGGAAGATCCAGAACCTACTTCGAGAGAATGGATAAACTGATCGGTTTATTACAAAGCATCTTGTCGCAAGATCGGTAAAACCTGCCAAGATACCTGTGGAAAAGAAAACTATATTCCTCAAAGTGCCCTTTCAAGGGAATGTGGCTAGTGAACTCCTGAAAAGATGCCTAAACCAAGCCGTTACACAAACGTTCCCAGCAGCGAAACTTCAGATAGTGTTCTCAACCAACCCTCTTTTACGCGTTGAAGTTAAGGATAGGTTGCCGGCTCAGACCACCTCCATGTGCATTTACTCATTTACTTGCTCCTGTGGAGCAGGTTATATTTTTTCGCAGGAGTTGGCGCCTATCCAAAATAAAAAGAGAATACCTTCCAGCATGGATGAACAAAGGGGAAGTCAAGAGCATGAATAGCGCCATCCTTGCCCATCTTGTTGACATCGGACATAGTGTGGACCCCAGCGAAGCTTTCCGTGTAATTTATAAGGTCCCATCAAACTACCCCAAGACACTGGGTCAACGGCTACTAGCAGCAGCAGAAGCGATTGCCATTAGGTTTAAGAAACCGGTCTTGTGCGCTCAAAAGAACCTCTTATAAGCTCCGCGCTTAGCTTGGCCAATGGCAGCTTAACTGCATGCATTCTACCGCGCCATCTCTGTCCTCCCCCTTCCCCTGAAACGGCTCTACCAAAAACTCACTGCCGCTTATCACACTGTTTCTTATCATCCTTCGCTTATGCTCACCTCTCACATAGCCCACACAAACGGACGAACATGATCGACTTCGTGTTTTAAATTTCTACTACGTCCCAACGTTTCCCTATATCTGTACTGGCCTGAACAGAAGTTATCTAAAGCAGCGCGTATGCTCGCCAAGTCATCTTTTGAAAAAAATTATTACCCCATGCTAAGAATTTTTACGCAAGTTGAAGCCCCTGGTATGGGTAGCAGGAAATCAGGACCCCAAATTTATGTGTGCAAAACCAATGTCTGTTTATCATTACAAGTCGGACATTGATAAAATGTTAGGAATGAAACTAAATCACGGAAAAGCAATTCCCAGTAGCACCGTTGACCTTACACTAAATTCCAGGAAAGGAGCTCACAGTAGATGACCTAACTCACGCAATGGCGTGATCGAACTTTAAATGAGTGGTTTAGCGTCTATTTGGTTTTAAGTTTTCATTTGTTGAAGCGGCACGGCCTCGGTCCACTTTGTGAAGTAGTCAACCATAACCAGTATGAACCTATTGCCGGATGTTGTGAATGGCAGGGGACCGATAATCTCCAGCCCTACACGCTGGAAGGGAAAGCTGGTGTACATTGGTTGTAGCGGTACTCGCCTCTGTTGTCCTGGTGTGTTATATGAAGCGCATGCGGAACTACTGTTACAAAAGGTGGCTACTTGGTCATTAAGGTGGGACCACCAAAATCGACAGCGGGCAGCCGCTTCAGTCTTGGCCCGTCCTACCTGCCCTAACTCATCGTGTAAATCCGTGAGTACTGTAGGGACGAGGCTTCGTGGTACCACCACTTGATCAGTTTTTGTGGTGTCATCTTTGAAAAGTAGCATGCCGTCATTGATATGTATCCAAGCCCGTTGGCTGCGGAGTATTTGTGAGTCTTCTGAAGACCCGCGTAAGTAATCGTCTGTGGGACGGTGTCATCCGTGTAAGAGATGATAATAAATTATGGCGGTGTCAGGGTCCGTGCTCTGCACAACTGCCCAATGGTGTCTCGTTGGTTCGCTGGCATAAACCGCGTTAACGTTAACCAAACAAACCTCTTCATCGGTGTTCGCCAGGTCTATAGGGCGGCGAGACAGATAATAAATAAAATTATGTTCTTGCAATACCTCCTGTCAGCGGGCGAGTCGCCATACAGCAGCCTTGGTATTTTGTGGCCACTGTAGTGCCTTATGCTCCGAATGGATGATGAAGGGTTTCCCTGGTAGCTGGGGCCGGAACTCCTTAACAAAAGTGACTATAGCCAATAGTTCTCGTCAATACGTGCAATAAGTACGTTGTGCTTTCCATGCAGTTTTACTAACAAAGCAATTGGGTCGTTCGAGTCCACTCTCGTCGATTTGTGACAACACATCTCCTATGGCCAAACCACTGGTGTCAGTATCCAGGATGAACGGTGGGCCTTAATTTGACGTATTTGGGAGTATAAGTAGAGAAGTTGTCGAAAGACGAGCCTTAAGTTCATCAAACGCCGATTGGCACTCATCAGTCCAAAATAAGTTTTGTCCTTTTTCTCTAAGTCTGTGTAACGGACAGTTATGCCCGAGAAATTGGGGATGGACCGCCTGTAGTACGATACCAACCCAATCAAACTTCTGACTTCCGATGGTGTGTTGCGGGTTGGCCAAGTGCTTACAGCTTCTATTTTTTCTGAATAAACAAAATTTCCGGCCGCGCTGACTTCATGTCCCGAGTAGTTAACTTTCTAGTTTAAAAAATGAAATTTTCATGGATTGTGTAAGTCTCGCAGAGTCTGGTTATGTTGACATTGTTTTTCCGAAGACGATCACATCATCAAGGTGATTAAGCATTGGCGTGGGTAAAGATGTGAAAGCACTACTTGTATTAGTCGCTGAAGTCGGACGGCCACTTTACAAAGTCCGAAATGCGTAGTTTCGAACTCATATAATCCTTGAGGAAGGATGAGCGCCGTTTTTTTGGCGGTCCACGGGTTCGACTTCTACTAGCCAGTTGCCAGATTTGAGATCCAAAGTAGAGAGCCACTTGGATCCGGCTAAGGAGTCCAGCGTACACTCAATGCGGGGTAACGGAAAGAAATCTCACGTTGTAACGGCATTCAATCGTTGATAGTCTATGCAGAACCGTACTTTCCCATCCCTTTTGAGCACTGATGTTACGGGTGATGCCCACGGAGAGTGTGATTGTTTGATTACTCCCATATCTAATAACTTCTCAACTTCATCTTGTAGGTGCGCTGGTTGAAAAATCGGTTTTGCCGTACCCGTTTCGATGGCATGACAGATAATATTTGTACGACCCAGTGACTGCTCATCCCATGCAAAACGTCTCCGAAGTTGAGCACCATCCGCCTGTGTGAATAGATCTCGACATCGGTATGGTCTCCGTGCGGTAGAATATCATAAATTGATGTAGGTGCCAACTGAATTGCAGTTTGGATTGCTGCGCAGGCAGCAGTTTTATTGGTGACAACGGTTGTGGGCTGGTTAGGGACAGTCATTTGCTGGAACTTAACTTGTCTATTTTGAAAATCAATGAAGCACACGTATAGAGCTAGAAAGTCTGTCCCCAAACGGATATCACAGGTCAGATGGGAAACCATTTAAAAGTCCTTGTCTGCCGGAAGATACGGTAATGTGTTGGTTAAAGATATGGAACCAGCTTGTTCTAAAGGTAACCCGTCTGCTGTGTTAAGGTGCGGTTGACTGCCTTTATCGTCCATCATGCACTGACGGGTCTATGGGTTGCGGATTAACCAAGGATACTGTCGCACTAGTATAAATCAACGCTTGTACGGTAGTATTAGCCACCGTTACCATGATCTAAAACGGGGGAACCAAAAAAGTTGAACTTGGGCATGAAGTTATTGGAATGGTACCCGTGGTCCCGTTGCAGGGGCACGCCTGGTTATGTGCTGGCGCTGGGTTGCTGGCTTGGTGGGGTATCCATCTACGCTGATTTGGGTAATACCGGCCGTGGGTAGTAAACTGACGATGGGGGACCAGTTTGGTTATATCATATGGGAGTGGCATACGTGTTGTTGTGCCAGTTCGAGGAGTTCCCCTTATTACTCGTACTCCTGTGGCCATTGCTGATCGTAAATACCGAGCAGCTCGCGACATAGCATCTTAGAGTCCTTCTGGTGGTTGTAACTGGAATGATCAGCTAAGGTCGCCTTTCGGAAGCCGTTTAATAAAATGGTGGAGGACAACATTGTCTTTGTCTTTAGCTGATAAAGATCGATACGCTATGTTTGTAAGGCGACGAATTGCCGGGGCGTTTCAGGGGGAGAGAGACGACGTACGTAAAGGGCATCTATAACCTCGCCGTAGAATTGGGTGTCGCTGAAGACGGAAGACAGCAATTCGCACAGCTCATCCAGGGAGCATCAGTGTCTAACCCCGAGTCCAGCACCTTGTCTAGGTGTGTAGGAGATAAGACGTTAAGCAAGGTGTATGTTTGGTTCTCCTGCGGGACAGCCCTGAGTTAAAATCTCATTCTCCGTAACCAAACCACAAACGATACTGTATCATCGTAAGTAAGAATGTGTGGGGAAACGGATGGCGGGGGAATACCGGTGTTGTTCGGCATTTGTGGATTCGGTCGTTGAGCTGCGACCACTGTAGAAGACCGGCTGTTCACGGACGCCGATGAACTAAAAGATTTTTCCTTTGTGAGTGAGTGACTAATTGGGTTGAGGGCGGAAGCAGGCAAATCCTTCTTTCCGGAACGATTAGCTTTCACTTTCGTCACCATGGTGTCAATCAAACAGTATCTCAGCAGATTAATATATCGATAACCATGTAACCTGTATAATATCAATGAATGTATATTGTGAACAACTGGATGATGGTAAAAACGAGGAAAAAGGGCTTTAACAAAATGTTTAACAGTACTGGGGAAAGGAGGGGAGGGAGTTGTGGAAGGGGGATTGAAGTCACAGATGGGGTTCAGAAGGAACTATATCGACAGCGTTCCACTCCAGATCCGATGTGGCTTCCGCACACCCAGCTATAACAAAAAGGTGATCGATTCAGCAATACTTTCGCTACTTTGACTCTTATTTTGAAAGTCGTCGATTAAGCAACTAGAAGCTTGTGGTTTGATACTTTTTGTGTAATATGGTTTCCGTTATTGTACTTTCGAAACAGTACGAACAGATTAACGGTTTTTGCTAAATCTTAGCATATATTCTATCCTTATATTGTGTATTTGCAATATAAGGATGGGGCCTGAAAGTAAACAGATAAGGCAAAAAACGATCCAATAGAAAGAGACAAGGAACCTTTTTTCATTAACAGCAGAAAAATATCACTAAATTTACTGAAAATCAAAAATCAGTTAAAGGTTCTCATTTTTTAATCTTAACCTTGCAAAGACGTAACGTACCCAGACATTCGTCAGCGAAATATCCAATTAGACCGCTTTTTATATAGGTAACTTATTCTAGGAGGCTTTTTAATTGATATTTACTGACCCAACTCCGGCACCCTCGCGTTACCGGATGTCCTCTCGTTCAGCAGCCAACGTCCTCCAACCACTTCTCCGATAGTTCTGTACAGAATACGCCATCCTCCCAACTAGCACCCCACTTCTTGTCTTCTCATACGGCTGTGACGGCAATAACACTCCCTCCACATCTCCTGGAATATCATTTAAAATTCCTCCATCATGCAATGGCATGATCGAAATTAGAATGAGTAATTTAGCATCTATTTGTTTTTTTGTTTTGATTTTTTGAGTAGATTTGAGGCTCAGTAAACCTTTTACTAAAGAACGTCTCCTTTCCAGTCTTGTTAATTGAAGGAAAACAGACCGGATTTGTGTGAAATTGGAGATTTCGGGATATCCAAAACTAAAATATCTATTGTTTATGTGCATTGTGCTACAAAAGAACCTTAAGATAAGCAATAAAAGTTTCAAATAGATCCCTTCTGTATCCGGAAAATCAGATCTTAAGTCAATTAAAATCAGGTGAAAGCAAGTGTAAGGAATCTTATGATGATCTGGAGACAAAGAATGAACTAACCTTTACTTATTTTACAGGTGATAGGTCAAGCACTGTATTTCAATGTGCAAACTCTACCTCTATCTTTAAGCCTAAACTTAATCCTAACCTTAGCCCCAACCTAATCGGAAATTTATTGTAAGGTCCACTTTATTACGGGTGGTTCCTATGCAAGTCTTCTACCGGAACAAAACCGGTAGGCGGTCCAAATGTTAGCGGACCACCATAAGGCAACTTGACAGATGAATGCCATGCGTGGAACTTACTGGCCTGATTAACAGGAAATTAGAACCCAGAATTACACCCTTTCAACTCGAAGCATATTTTTTTAATTTAGAAAACGGATTAAGGGCTAAGGTAGTATAATATGCTAGTGAGGACACTCTAGGGGACTGGGCAATAGTTTGCTTTCAACTCCAAGAGGGCACTCCAAGATGGTGATGCTGGTAACTAGACTGTTATTCAAGCAGTCAAAAAAGTTAAATCCTTATATGCACACAAACGATAGTTCGACCGTCGTAGTCCGATCGATGTCCA
>WEDG01011559.1:0-11411 GCA_017591395.1 Schistocephalus solidus
ATCCACTAAGTTTGTCTGGATTGTTGAACTAGTTTTGTACATTTGCAGAGAGGACTTTCAATGGTCGAGTCGTCGGGGAGACCCAGCCCTCATTGTTACAGGTTTCGGACTATTTAACCGTCTTTTATTTTCAGCCCTTTCTCTCCTCTGCCAATTCTCTCCCTCAATTATCTCCTTAGTTCCCTCATTTTCAGCCGTTCCCTCGGCTCGCAGTCCGGTTTAAAAAAAACACTTGTTTGTGCAATCTGCGTAAAGTCATCCTTCCTTCTAACAGAATCGCTGCCTGGGTTTCGTTTTCTAAAATAATTTTTAGAGGCCCTGGATATGTTCTCATGTCGCGGCTGGGGTCTGCCTTGCCTAATCGGAAAGCTTTTTAAGGTGAATATTTCCCCGTTCCACAGAACTCCACTGATATATTCATGAAAAAAATTTAGATTGTGGTTCACTCGTTCCTTTTAAATGCATGACGGGGATTCTGGGGACACACCGTAGTACGATAGTTCGCTTACGCTTTATGGGCGAGCTCCTGATTTCCCCGCCTACGCTAGGGTGGTAGTTTACACAGGTGGCATTTCTCATGGATGCTGGCAGTTCAACGTGAGCGTGAGTTTCGTTTGACGTTGGGTTTCTGGGACTTCCATTGTTGTATGACATACAACCATCGTCTTCTGAAACTGGTTCCTTGGAAGTGGTTGCATTTGAATGAGGGAGCCTTTGAATAGTGCGACCTTTATTTAGATTGGTTTGATTTTTTTATTTTCCTTCTTATTCTTGCTACTTTTATGTAACAAATAGGGATTTCAAAGGCGTAAGCCTATTTTCCTCAAATACACTGAACACTGAACACTGAACATAACGCATAGTTCTCTGCATAATACCACTGTTTGATCGGTTGAGACCTTCGCCAGCGTGGTTTTTGCTTGGCATTTGCTTGGGTTTGGCCCGCTTGGGCAGACGCTCTGGCTTAATATATCTTTTTGGGATGCCCTGAGACATTTCTTAATTTTCTTGGATCCCTGCCTGTTGACCTCTTTTTTTATTTTATTTTATTTATTTATTGCCAGTTTACAGGCAAGGTCAAAACAATATATACAATAGAGGGTCAAGCTGACAGTGAAAAAAAAACTCCTGATCGTTGTTTCAGGTGTTTTCAGGAGAAAAAACTGCAGCTTATTGATAAATTAAAGTTTAGGACAGGGACGTGTTAACACAGGTGCCTGGTGAAGAACTTCTCCATTCAGTGTTACTGATTCAGTATTCTGCACCAGCAGGTATGTTGGCGAGCGGCTGTTCGCTGTCGACTGATAAATAAGCCGATTGAGGTCTGCAGAGCCACCAATATTGCCCTAAGCATGAAGTCCGGCACAGGATTCAGAGTCCGTGAATGCCATCAGAACCAAAGAGAGCTTCCACAGAGCCAGCACCCAAAAGTTTTGGAAGGTGTCCTGAATGTAGAAAACTAGTGACAGTTCACGTAAACAAGGGATAGCTTTGCTGAATATTGATACTTCTAGGTAGCTTATTCCAGATTGCTATACCGTTTACCGAAAAAAAATGTCGGTAAACTGTTGTTGTAAACTGAAAGTCCCAAACCAACCAGACCTCCATATTGCCGTAATATATCGACCCCCAGGACAGCGAACGGACACGGACGAAGCACTCATCACAGAGGTAAAGCAAATCTGCCGTAGCAAACATTTATTAATACTTGGAGATTTCAACGCTCCCGATATCGATTTGGGTGTCAATGTACTGCTCACGATCGGAAAATTCATTCGAACAGAAATTACTTCAGTTGGTAAATGACGAGTTTCTTACCCAACATGTCACAATGAAGACGCGGTTCCGAAATGGGCAGCAGTCAAGCTGTTTGGATCTAATCATAAGTAAGAGATGACAATTGCATCCTTGCATTAAGTTCTTACGTGCCGCTTGGACGAAGTGATCATTGTGTTCTTGCTTGGGAGTACAGTCTTTTTTCTGTACCCAAACGTCGTGCAGTTAGGCAGAGAAATGTATGGAAAGGGGATTATCCCAAAATGAAAGAATTACTGAATGGGATAGACTGGAGCCCTGCACATGTACCTGACCCTAATGCTGCCTGGTTCTTCATTAGTAAATTGATTCACCAATTGGTAGAGAAATTCTGCCCACTTAAAAGGCGATCATGCGTCTCCCGACCCGAGTGGGTGACATCGGAAATAAAAAGGAATCTCAAGAAGAAAAGAAGACTGTGGAGAACATATGCCAGATATTAACAACCCGAACGTTTTTCCGCTTTTAAGAAACAGCGAAATCGGTGTCGGAAACTTCTGAGAAAAGAAAGATCAGCCTATGAGTCAGAAATAGTTAAAGACATACCAAGAAATTCGAAAAGGTTTTATGCTTACGTTAATAAGGCAAAACGAAATCGCGACTGCATTCCTTGTCTTAAATACAATCAGGGAAACAGGTTAACTGATAACTCTGATAAGACCAGCCTCTTATCCAATTTCTTTATGTCCGTGTTTACCGCGGAACCATTTTTTGACGAGGATGAATACTACAGTACTGCCACATCTACAAACAAAATAAGCACGGTGTCGTTCCCAATGGACGCAGTAAGAAAACTCTGAAACAGCTACAGCCCACTAAATCACCTGGCCCAGATGGTATATCCGCAAAAGTTCTCAATGAAGTCACAGAACAGCTGGCCTTTCCGCTCTCCATGATATTTGAAAGTTCGATGGAGGCGGGGGCTCTGCCTTCCGAGTGGAAGATAGCCAACATAACCCCCATCTATAAAGGAGGAGAGAGGACATCACCAAACAGTTTCCGACAGTCAGCTTCACAAGTATCTATTGCAAAATGCTGGAGAAGATAATCAAAACGGAACTTATGAGGCATCTTGAAGAGAATAACTTGCTAAGTTCATATCAACACCAAGTCTCACTGGGAAACCGTTCACAGTGGAGTTCCGCAGGGCAGCGTTCTGGGTCCCATTTTGTTTCTGGTGTTTTGAGTCC
Source organism: Schistocephalus solidus (assembly GCA_017591395.1). Lineage (NCBI taxonomy): Eukaryota > Metazoa > Platyhelminthes > Cestoda > Diphyllobothriidea > Diphyllobothriidae > Schistocephalus > Schistocephalus solidus. The sequence continues at coordinate 3,006 of WEDG01011559.1, forward strand.
TGGCTGAAGCGGTGAATAATTTTCTCGCATGGTCGGGTCGTGCACATTTGCGTTTCCCATGCCAGCAAGATCTCTATGAGGATGCATTAAGTTTTAACGAGCAGCTTAAATTATCAAGCGAATAGCTTACTGAGCACAAAAAGAAGTGCTTTTCCGAACCGAATTCACTATCGAATGTTAATACGAAGCTAAGAATGATGCAGCCTTCGAAGTGATCCAATGACAACTTATTTCGTGTAGTCCTGACTTTGGGAACAGATTATTGGCCAAAAATCAAAAGTTTGGAGACGAGCGAATTTCAAACGGAGGTCCAACGACGCCGCAATAGAAACAATATGAGCAATAAATGCGCCTATTCGTTCAAAACCACTTTTAAAAAACAATAAATGATAGGAAGAATATTCAGGAACGACTCAGCCGTTTGTAGAGGTCAAAGGTCCTGGATAACTTCAGATCTTCAAGGGGTATTGCACTTTTGGTTCACTGAGCGGTTAGCAGTATTTATTGGTGAAGAGGCTGTTTTTATCAAGTCGACGAAGGTGATAAACAAATTCCAATTTGATGTCGTTTTGTGAGGTAATTCGGCACAAGAAAATTTCCAGAAAATTGCAAAGAGCAATTACGTTCGTGTAGTGGCAGTTTTAATGTCAGAATCAGAACAAGCGAAGTGTTAAAGATTTTCAAACTGTCCAAGTCGGAGAACAAAAAGATACGTGGTTCCTTTGCACACGATGACCTTGACCACCTGATAGCTTCAATGCTTTCTTGTCTAGAACTTTCAGTGAAAATTCGGTCGCCCCCTTTCCAAACATCCAGGTTTGGACCTTTAACGTCCTCGAAAACCTAACTTTTACCCTCTGGGACGTAGCCGTAGCCATTCGGCGTTCTCACCAATCTTACATTCCTGGAACAGATGGCGTCCCGGTCAGCGTTCTAAAGGCGGATGCAAATGATATAATTCCGTCACTTCTGTATAAGATATTCAATCTTGCTCTTGAAAGTGAAACCTTTCCTATTTTATGGAAGGAATCGCACATTTTGCCTATACCCAAACACGGCCGAACTACGTCATTTGACGACTTAAGGCCAATAAATACACTGCCAGCAGCCTCGAAGATATTAGAGACCTTGATTAAAGACAAGTTGATGCGTCACCTAACAGAGAATAACCTACTTAATGCGGCTCAGCATGGGTTTCTCGAAAAAGATCTTGTGACACCTGCCAGCTCTCTTACTTTGATCATGTGCTACAATCTCGAGATAGTGGTTTTGCTATTTACACCGTTTATTTCGACTTCACGAAGGCTTTTGATCGTGTTGACCACGATCTCCTCCTGCTGAGACTAACCTCCTTCGGCATAGGTAACAAGCTTCTGGACTTAATATTCTCCTATTTGAATGATCGCGCACAACGGGTTAAAATTTCCGATGTTATCTCCAACCCCACTCACGTGAGGAGTGGAGTTATTCAGGGTAGCGTACTCGGCACGCTTCTATTTTGCCTTTTTGTGAACGATGTTCCTGATTGTTTTCAGTATGGTAGGCCCTTTATGTACGCTGATGATATAAACGTTGCCTTTCGTTATAAACCGGTTGATCGCCACATCGTGCTTGAGCTCTTAAAAAAGGATCTTCAAGCCTTCGCTCAGTGGTTTCACACATGGCGCCTTTCGTTCTCTTTGCACAAGTGCTCCGTTATGGTTAGTGGTGACAACCATTAGCCTCATCTAAGCATAGACGGTCATGACTTAAATGTGCCCGGGGTTATAAAAGGATCTGGGCATATCATATTCTAGTAGTCTTAATCTGTCAGAGCACTGCGCCTTGATTGTCTCGAAAGCACGCCAAACCACTGGGTTTATTCTCAGAAATTTTAAAACCCTCAATATTAGGACCAGCCTTTATAAAATGTATGTCAGACCTAGTCTGGAATACTGCTCGTTTCTATTTAGCCTTCTGCACGCGAGTGAACGGAGGAAGATAGAATCAGTCCAGCACTTCTTTACTAAAAGAGTTTTTACTTCAGAGCACAGAAACCTGTCCTACCAACAACGCTGTGAGCTTACAAGCCTCGACCCGTTGTGGCTTCATAGATTACAGAAGGGACTATTTTTACTGTTTAAACTTTTAAACGGTTTTACCTTTAACCCCCTTACATCCCTGAGGCAGCTCGACCACTGTCGGCGCACCAATCATAGAGATGTATTCTTATTTCTTCCTTTGGCACGCACCGTTAAATACCGTCAGTTTTGTTCGGTTAACGCTATAGCAATCTGGAATAAACTACCCAGAAGTATTAAAATTCAGCAAAACTATCCTTTGTTTACGAGAGCTGTCACTAGTTTTCTACATTCAGGACACCTTCCACGAATTTTGGGTGCTGATTCTCTGGAAGCCCTCTTCCGTTCTGATGGCGTCCAATGACTCTGAATCCTATGCCGGACTTCATGCTGAAGGCAATATTGCTGGCTCTGTAGTCCGTAATCGGGTTATTCCTCAGTCTACAGCGAGCAGCCGCTCGCCGGCATACTTGCTGCTTGTACAGAAGACCAGATCCACAACACCGAAAGGAGAAGTACTACACCGTGCACCTGTGTCAACACTTCCTTGTCCTTAACTTTAATCTGTTCAACAAGCTGCAGTTTTTCTCCTGAAAACACTTTAAAGAACGACCAGGAGTTTTTTTACTGTTAGCTCGACCCCCTACTGTATATCCCTTTTGACCTTGCCTGTAAACTGGCAATAAATAAACAAATAAATAAATAAATAATTTCTTTTTTTCTGGAAATAAAGTTAAACCTCTACCGCATGTTTGTTCTTCCTTATCCTCGAATACAGCTGTCCCCTATTTGGGCTGATGAATGCCTCTGACCGCAGTAAGATTGAAAAAGTTCAGAGGGTTTTCACTCGAAGACTATTTTCTCTTCCTGGATCCAGTATCTCCTATACGGAAAGATGCCAGTTAGCAAACATTAAATTTTTGTGGGTTAGAAGACTCGAAGCCGGTCTCTGCTTCCTGTTTCGCGTTAACTCTAGCCCAAATCTCCCACGAATTAACGCGCTCACTCCGGTAGACCGACCATATGCCACTCGTAATTCCTCCATGATCATTTCACCACCCCTTAGCTCCACAACTAACCGGTCTCAGTTTTTTGCCTCCAAATATGCTTTCACAATACGCTCTACAAAGCCAGCGAGAAGAAAGCTGTCCTCATTGTTGGGGATTTTAACGCTCCTGATATTGACTGGAAAACATGGACTGCGTCGGGAATGCCAGATAACTTCAACCACAAACTACTACAATGGGCAACAGACAAACTTCTCTCTCAGTACGTCACCTTTGGAACACGGACGAGAGAAGGACAACAATCAAACTGTCTTGACCTGATTTTTACCCGAGATGAGGAAAATGTGCTAGACATACAGGATCGACCGCCATTAGGTTCAAGTGATCACATTACGCTGTGCTTAGAGAACTGACTGTTTTCCAAACCAAATTTACCCGATACTTGGGTAAGAAACATTTGGAAGGGGGACTACTCACTTATGAGAAGACAACTGTCAGAGATATCCTGGGAAACAGAACTACATGGTGAAACCAATAAAGATTGGACGACATTGAGTTCGTTATTGAAAAGGATTGTTTACCTCAACTGTCCTCTCAGGAAAAAGACAACCACAAACCGCCCAAAGTGGATAAACTCAAACTTGCAGGCCTCTTTCAAAAAGAAATCGCTCCTGGAGGCGTTACAGACAAACCGGCTCCGATGCTCACTTACGGGAATATAAGCAGCAACGCAACGTTTGTAAATGTGAGGCTACTAAGCTGCGGAGGAAGTTTGAGCTAAACATACTGCAAAAATCGTTGGACTACCCCAAAAAGCTATATGGCTACATAAGGAGTACAAAGAAAATTCAGGAGATGATACCTGCCCTTAGGTCTGCAGACGGAAAACTGGAGACCGATGACCAGGTTAAAGCATCCCTTCTTTCCAAAATTCTTCCAGACCGTCTTCACTAGAGAGCCTAATAATTTTGCTGCTTTTCAAACAGTTTGTCAACCAATGTGTACCCCCCCTTTACCTTACTCCTCCATCTTTTCCTCCTCCTCCACAACAGAGGACCTAGACCTAGACTTTTCACCGACCGTAGTTAAAACCGAATTACTCCGTATAAAACCAGCCAAGTCGCCTGGGCCGGATAGAATTCCTGCATTAGCCCTAAGAGAACTTGCTAACGAACTGTGTATACCACTGTCCATCATATTCCAAAAAGTCCTTTTGAAGAAAGCAAACTCCCGGAAGAATGGAATTGCGCATTCATCGCCCCGATCTATAAAGGAGGTTCACGACTCGACTGTGAAAATTAACGCCCGGTCAGTTTAACTTGCATAGCGTGCAAAATAATGGAGCGTATTATCAAGAGGCATTTAATGCGCTATCTGGAAAACAACCAAATCCTATGCGATGCCCAATACGGCTTCCGTCCAGGACGTTCCTGTCTCATGAGTGCCCTTCAGTCGCACGAGAAATGGACAAAAGGCCACAGATAAGGGTCATGCAGTAGATGTTGTATTTTTTTGACTTCAAAAAGGCCTTTGATAGTGTACCACACGGGCTTCTTTTTGCAGAAGATTTGGAACGTAGGAATTCAAGGAAAACTTTTCAATTGGATCAAGAGTTTCTTGTCTTTCAGAGTACAGAGAGTTGTTGTTGGAAACTCTAGCTCAGAATGGGCAAAAAGTAGAAAGTGGTGTTCCACAGGGTTCTGTTTTGGGCCCCTACTCTTCCTAATCTACGTGAACGACTGTCTCAACGACCTAGATTGTGAAGCTGTCATGTTTGCAGATGACATTAAAAATATGGACTGAAGTCAGCTGCGCTGATGACGCAAAAAGGGTTACAATCGAATATCGACAAACTAAGTGCCTGGTCGGCTAAGTGGCTTCTTAAGTTTAATGTATCCAAGTGCGTGATCCTACATCTAAGCGCCGGTCGAAAAGTATCTCTGAGACACCAGTACTTTATTAATGGCACTGCATTAAAAGAGGTCGAAACATACAAAGATCTGGGCATGTGGACAACTTCTTATTTGATGCCCTCAGAACACTGTAAGAAAGCAGTCCAGAAGGCAACATGTACACTACATTGGATCAGACGTGCGTTTAAAATATTCCCCCCTGATCTATTCGGAAAGTCTATGGCCCTTTGTGGAGACCACATTTAGATTACGGAGTACCAGCTTGGATACCGTGGATGAAGAAAGATGTTGACCTCCTCGAACAGGTGCAACGGAGAGCAACGAAGATGGTTGACGGTCTTAAGACTTTACCGTACCAAGAAAGATTGAAAAAGCTTGACTTATTTCCTCTTTCCTACAGGCACTTACGGTGTAGCCTGCTCTGGACATTCCGGATTATCCGGGGCCATGATTCCACCCTGAGATCGGAGGATTTCTTCGACTTTGCCTGCACAACTCATCTGCGTGGTCATCCTTACAAGGTTAATAGCGAACGCACGCGATTGAACCTCAGAAAGTTTTGTTTCAGCCAACGAGTGGTTCGACCTTGGAACTCGTTACCAAGTGAGATGGTTACCTCTGAAAGCATTATTGATTTTTAAAAAGAAGGCTTGATTGCATTGTATTTGACAAAAGACGACTGTCACAGCCTGATTTCTTAAAACCAGCCTTTTAAAATCTTTTCGGGCTCTACTTTTTCTTCCACAATGTTTCGCTTATGGCTGTGAAAACGCATTTGAAGTTATGTTATGCTTTGACTCAAACATTTTTAAAATGTACAACATTTTATATTGACTGTACACATGCAATGATAACCTAACATTAATAGGGTCATCAAGGGCAATGCCTGTAACCCTTCAAAATATACATAAATACATATATATGGAATAATCTACCACTGCAAATTAGGTTGTCGTCTACATTAGCTATTTTCAAAACCAAATTACGCAAACATTTAACTTCGGAAGATATAAAGTCCGTATTGTCTGTTTCCTTCCCAAACTCGCAACTTTTGGATTTTGAAAAGGGTCCTTCTGGTATTTGAGGCAGCTCCCTTGATATTATATTGGTCTCTTATATTTCCATCATTCTCTGCATAGTCAATCTTTGCATTTAATTTTTCATCCCCTCCTTTTAAACTAGAATTGCCAACTCTTGACAACCTTCATACTTACCTCCTAATTTGCAACCCTGACGATAGTCTCCAGGTTCTGTTGATGATCGAGATGGGTTCTGATGGTTTCGCCTCTTTGGTGATGGACTATGCAGTCAGCAAGGTCGCATCTCGATGATGATCTCGTGACCTCTACTGTCCCGTCTTCGTTTCGACCATGTTGTCTACGATGAGTTCGTCCTCTCTCACCTCCACTGGTGTTTATAATCAGAAGCTCTGACTGCTATATTATCTCTCACCCGACAAGTAGCGTCCCGAACCCTCATACGTAGTCAGCAACATCATAATACTATCCCATTGCATTTGGCTATTAATTTTTTTTAGTGAAGCAGTTTTTTTCTCCTATTTTTTTTTAATTGGCGGCTCGCCAACTCCGCCTTCGATTTAACACTAGGAGTTTTTTTTACTGCTTCTTTTCCAGTTCACCGTATATGCCAAAGATTGTTGACTTTTGTTTTAAAAATGGCAAATCTTTTTGAATCGGATATGCTCACCATACTACTCATTTCTGCTGTTCATATGGATGCTCACATAGTGCAGCAATTATCCACTTTGTATTTATTTAAACCACGGTACAAAGTTTGTAATGATGGGGCCCTCTGGGCCTTAAATATACAATTTATTTATTTATTATTTATTATTATTTATTACTGTTCACCCAGTCAGTTAGGCTCATGTAGGGCCTGCACCATTGCTGGAGCACTCTATTTAGACTTTTAATATTAATTGTCGTGTTATCAGCGTAGGCGATATCTCGTGCTCTAGCATGGTGGGCCCACATTCGTTCACATGTCGACAAATTTTCCTGGGCATAGGGCAAGAGTCCCAGAAAATTGGTTTCGATTTGCTGAATTACGGCCTAAAACGTTGAAAGACTCACAGTTCTCACAGCCTTTTTTACAATAAACATAGCTAAATCGGCGACGTCTTTGGTAAAGGGGCGCGTCACCTTGCGTCTGAAGGCCCGCAGAACATGGGAAAAACATAATAAAATAGCTCTTTTAATTTCAGGAAAAATTCTTCGCCATGCTCTTATTTCGCGAGCATCCTTGTCAAGAAAAACCGTGCGTATTCCCTTAGTTGCAGAGCCCATAATTTCTCAAAACTTTTTAACTACCCATTCAAAACTCTTGGCCGTTTATCTCCACACAAACGCATAAAACACGGACCGCGCATAACCATAACTATCGGTTAGCACTATGTGATACAAAACAAACCCATGGCAGTTAGTTCAGCAGGTGCCATCCATCTGCACCACCTTTGCATACTTAGCAAACATGCTCTTAAATGCTGGCGTTGTTAAGCACACGGCCTCCATGCCTTCGTTGCCAAAGAGATAATCAGAGAAAGAGCCACCCTTCATATTTTGAATGGCCTCCGTCATACTCATGGCTGATGGGTCAGTGCGCAAAATGCACCAGCGCATGTTTGCCAGGTCCTTCATTTTGGAATTAATACCAAAGTAGTCTACAGACTTGTTTTTATAAACGAGGCAAACTTCTCAAATAAACCTTCAAACAACCGACAGAAGGCCTGATCTGCGTTATCATATTGAGCAGGCCTTGCATTGCAGCTCCTGCAAATCGGTGGAATTTCATAAACGCAGAAACCAACATCTGGTTACAGATGTGGTTGTGCACGATGTAAACCCTATTCAAAAGAAGTTCACCTCCGAATTCCACGACAGAGAACCGCGCTTTATATCCGAATTTTAATGACCTGACATAATATCATTTAAATGGGAATATCTGCCTGCGTGGATGCACACGAATTAGATATATCTATATTTTATTCTACTGTACGCGGCGTGAATCTCAGGAAGTTTGCAGCTGTGCGAGATTCTGAAATTGGAATTACCTACCTGAATGTTCCAATGAAGGTCAACTTTTGCTCACTTACCTTCTCATATTCTCTTATTTAAGACAGCAGTTCTGCATAGCTATTAAAAATTCAATTTTGCATATGCCTCTTGAATTGCGCACGTAAAACGAAGGCTTGCTCCTGTTCTATAGCATGCTAGGAAGTGGCCACCAAACTAACTTTTTGGGGATGAAGGACTTTACGTACGAAAGTCCTGCACTCCATACTCCTTGAAAAGTTCGGCCATAGCAACATTTTCGGGTGGCATAGAATCATGGTTTTGGTACATTTTTTAGGACGTAACGATGATTCGAGGGAAATTGTGTCAACTCCACTTCTTTCTCATCCCAAGC
>WEDG01011564.1:0-51339 GCA_017591395.1 Schistocephalus solidus
GCCATGAGTTGGTATAAAAGGAGTAGAAGCGAGTGTATGATCGTTTTCGTTTTCTATATAGTTTATTTGAATCTATGCGGGTATCCAAAATAAATATAAAAGTCACACTAAATATTTAGTAATTTTTTATTCAGTGTGTCTTTTTGCAGTCGACCGAAGTTCAAACATTCAAAAAGTCGGTATCCGGGTGTGTCTGAAGTGCCTTGAAATTAAGTTTTTAGGTAGTTTTATAATTCAACCTCAGTTTAGAAAACTTTCCTAATCCGAATGTTGCCAAAATGTCATGCGTTCGGTTACTGAATGATTTACTACCAAATTCGAACAAGAAAGAATAGTTTCTCTATGTTTTCTGTAAAATACATTTGAATTTATACGGGCAAAGCAAATCAAGAGGTGAAATGCATACTTATTTGGAAAGCATTTTTGCTCTAATATGTTTTTATAGGTGATCGAAATACGTGCTTTCAGAGGTCAGCATCTTGATGTGTCTGAGATATCTCAGAAGTATTCTCCAAGATTATAAATATTACATTCCCATTTAAATGATCCTTCATAATCAAAAATGTATCAACGCATTTTGGTTAAAATTTCCTTAAATCAGTAACTGACTGTGATTAACATCGAAAATCCTGTAGCTTGGATTATTATTTACCAGACAGGGGTTTTGGCGGCGTGAATAGAAGGCTGACAGAAATTCTAGGTGCTGACCATCTGAAATGGGTGTCTGAAATCCATTTTATAAACCACTCCATTATAGTGAAGGCGCCTATGCCCCAAGTTACCTATCCCATGGCCTGATAACAATTAGTGTTCCGGACGCGATTCAGTAATGAAATGCGTGAACTTCACCTCATTACAGTCTTCCGGCGCAAATTGTGTTCTGTTAGTGAGGCATTGTCAACACCACCGTCGGTGTGTGGGAATGCGGGGACCAATAAATAAAAAACACTCGGTAACACATTGCCTGACCATTGTCTTTGCACAAACCAGGCTCAATTGAAGGGGCTCGTGATACCACTTACGTGAGAGTAACGTCACTTGGATACACAGAAGCTATCACAGCCGTTCTAGCCGTCCTATATAGAAGTGAGTTAATTTGGCAGTTGTAGACACTCTATGTTGCCATTTTTAACGTGCCATGACTTTCAAGCACGTCAGATATATAAGGGTGGGAAACAAGTTGAACAGCCTTGCCCAAAGCATAACTCATTTGTGGCAAAACTGTTTCATTCCTTCTACGATGTGGGGCCAATCTGAGCCTGTTGGTAGACCGGTACAGAGAATGGCAGCAGTGGCTCAGATGGCATGATGGCCTAATGCAGTAGTTAAGGGCGGAGACCTGAGCTATAACCGCTTTTTGCCTAACTTATGATAAAACTGGGTTAATTCGCATTAGCGCCGTCCCCGTTACCACCGTCCTCGTTAACAATCTTTCGAGAAACTTTGATTACCTATCTAGGTGGGCATGTATTAAACAAGTTTTTGAGTCCTGAACGGTTAAAGGGAGTGTGGATGAGATATCTGGGTTGAGGATATGCAACCAATATCCATAAGCTAGTCGGAATTCCTTCTCTTAGAAAGTGTGACCTTATCCTATTTGGAACCTCCCCAATCCTTTAAAAAAGCTAGATACTAAATGAAAGATGTAAAAGGCTTGCATTAAATTTTAAGCCGGCCTCGCCTTTCCCCTCCCCCCATCTACCCAGCCTTATTCCTTTTCGTGGCCGGGCACGGATCCCGTGACACATGAAGTCAGAGTGTTGGACTACAGGTCGCTGGTTCGAGTTTCCGATGGTGCACTATCTGGGATTGAGTATTGCTGGATCATAAAGGCTAATAAGCCAGAAATAACCCTTTCAGTCTCAATGGTCTTTGTTGGTAATGTCCTACTTGCTAAGCATATTATGAAGGTCATTTGGAATCATCACTAATATAAGAACCCACTTGTGTTATCAATTGATCGTCAACATTGTCACTATCTAGGGTAAGATTTCAGGGTTAGGGCTTGGCTTGCAGTTAGGATGACGCTAATCTAACGCTAGCCTGGACCCAAACTCTGACTTTACCAACTTTGTAATTTGTCTGGGCTGGATAGCATATTTCGTCGCCCGATTCTCCCTCTGCGTTCTCAACCACGATGTCAAACAAAGTTAACTTTATCATGTTACCTTCGCAGAGTAAAAAAGAAAAGTAAGATGAAAAATTCTTAGGGAGTTTTCAACGGTTGCCTTAGTGGGCGCACACAAGTACAGCCAATTACAATCGTCCGCGGCGCACAAAGTTGCTTAGATTTAATTTAATTTGCCATACCTGACACATCTTGAATTTTGACCAGAGCCTGGTAAAAAAACCGCGACTTCCAGTTTTTTTTTAAATCTCCGTGTCAGTTCTCGATTCTATTTTCGTTATTCTTACCGTTATCATTGGTGCAATCCTTATTTTTTCCACACCCCTCACCCTTCAACTTACATCCAGCGCGGGGAGGTGATGACAAGGAATTTTAACCGTAAAGGATGATTAATGAATGGAAGCGAATGTTTAAGACACCTCAAAGTTACCTTTACATTGAATAGAGGGGTAGCTGCCTCGACAGCGACTTGAAAATAAAACATGCGTCCTTTGTTGTGTATTCTTAGTGCGCGTGCCTGTATAGTTCTTGATACAACAGCAAACTTATAAACTCTCCGATTCTTTGACACTTAAAAAATTCAATTGCTTATTTCATGGCCGTAGTAGGTGATGTGATCACCTGCCCAAGGAATAGGAACACACAATCCCGTAACAAAGGTGGCATTGTGCTATTCCCGTGTTCAAACCCTATCAGGCAGGTGATGGACAGAGAGAGAGAGAGAGTGTGTGTGTGGTAGTTGCAACGCAGGTCGACTTAAAACTGAACCACGTGCCAGTCATTGTCCCAACACCACCATGATGTGAAGCACAAAGAAGACTTTTTACGGACTACGATGGTTGAACTGCTGTATATATAATTACGTTGTCCAGCAATAACAATGAAAATTTTCCAGTGAGGTGAACCAGATATAAGAGGTATTCAGTCGAACTTTAAAAATAAATGCTCTCACACAATTTTGATAACTGATAAATAATGTGTTTCCTGAGCTGATATTCTAGTTTATGATGCTATATTTAACGTCTTCAAGAGAATAGCCAAGAGATCTGGGCGATCTAGCTAAGTATGGTAGTGTGGTGTCTATGGGGACACGAAATCCATTATTCGGGCCCTAAATATTAACCTCACACACAGACCGGCAGGCATAATGCGCAACTAAAGCATGAACACCACGGACTGATTGAACCAAGGAAAAGAGTTAAGTTTCATCTACCAACATACCTATACCGGATGACCTTGCACATAAGCAGGGCACACTGGCCCTTGTTCGGGGCAGATTAATAATTCCGGTTTTACTGTGACGTACGTAGCATGACGAGATGCAAGGAAAAACATTCCGGGAACCCACTCGAACATTAATAAAAAATGCGTCGATCTAGCTACTGCTTTTCAAGCGTTTTGCAGTCCGGCAAAGGCCGAAACTCCGTCATATGATTGCCAACGCCTGCAGCGATCTCTACAGACTAAGCACAAGTGATAGGATAACTCAAAATATAATCTTTTACGATCTTATACGATTTTTAGTTTTCTTGACAGTTATCAGTTTTTCTCATTGACTGTGGTGTATTATCTCTATTTCAGGCCTGCTGCTACCCCCATCCCCGTTGATGATCCCTCCGTCAATATTGTTGTCGCCAGAATCTCGTATTCAGTTAGGTAAATTAATTATTTTTCCTAAGTAATAATTAGTAATCATAACTTCATGTCACAGAAGATACCAGCGTATTAAAGGTTTCCATCGTTGGTGACGTTTAGCCGACCATTAAAAAAGCCAGACATGGAACAGTCTTTGCCATCAAATGAATTTGCTTCATAGCTTAAGGGTTTAAGAGATGACTTCCGCAGCTGGCCACTTTGTGAACTGTTTATTATAATCTTAATAACTTAAGTTCCAAAGTTTTTTCTAATTTTTGATGTCCCGTATTAGATTATATTTCAATACATATACTAAAAAAGCCTTGACGTAATCTGTATATAACAAAGGTTTCTTGTCTCGAGTTGTACGGCTAGACTTTAAGATGTTGGCGGCGCCTAAGTAGTCAAAGTCATGATGTCTTCATATAAATGCAATTTTGCCTCGTTTTACGGCGTTTTGAGAAACGCAGGCTTCTTTTTTCCAAAAGAGAGAAAAGACTTAATTTTTATTTAATTGCAAGGTAAGCTCTGCTGGGAAATATAGGATATCTTCAGCAATTTAGCAGTCTGCGATATATCATAAAAATTTCCAAATTGCTGGTAAGGAGAGGACGAACAAGATTCAATCTGATATCCAACGATTGAAAGGACTGATATATTTAGAAAGAGGGGAGTTTTATTCAACAAGGCTGTTAAACAGACTACGAAATTATATAGCTTCAATGTCCCCAAATAGCAACTGCCGTTATTTCTCCTCCAAAGCTTTATTTAGTTCATGAAACACGAGCGGACTGTGCATAAACTTAAGTGGCATCTTTATTTCAATTATTATTTTTTTCAAGTTTTAATTCCTGTTCAATGCAGTCTGTTTCGCAATGTGCCCAATAGTCTGCTAAAATGCTTACTAGCTGCAACAAACAGATCAATAAAGCGCACTTGTACTGAGGCTGTGGCGTTAACATCGGATTGGTGGACGTTGCGCCAATTAAGAGGACGGAACTTGTGGCATCCCCTGCATTCCATCAAAACATCAATCGCCTATCGATTAAATCGAAAAATTTCCTTCTTGGAACTATTCATTAAAAAATTGATAAAAAAAATAATTCTCGGACATTTTTAAACCTACTGTAGATTATCAGAAAACGGAAACACAGAAAATGGCGGTACAAATGGGAGCAAACAGAGTTTTTTTTACATTTCGTTCTTTATCCAAACCTTTGTTGGCCTAGGACAAACACAGCGCACATTTTATGGAGGCTTTGAAACATAGCACCAAAGTGACCCTTGATTCTGACGTGTGTTTCCTGTATGATGGGAGAAAAGAGGGTAACTTGCGAGTGATTTCATTTATAGTGATAATAGGAATATGCAGCATATTCCCACTCTCCTCCTCTGTTACCTGGGCGCGTTGCCAAGACATAGTGAAGAAGAGTAGAGGTAGAATTGAACGAAAGTGACTAGAACGACGAGAGCCTGCGTCTACGCGTGACACCACACCCCCTGATCTACGCACACAGGATGAAGAGAAGGGAGGGCGGCTCGGAACCAAAACAGCTACAAGTGTCACACACACCAACACTCAGCTAGAGCTAGCTGGGTTTGACTCTCCGTCCTGAGAGAAGGACCGAGTTATCGCGTCAGTTGGCAGTCTTACATGTCAAGTCTCTTAGCGCACATTGATAGATTCGAACGCCTCAGATTTTTTATATTGAGGAATACGTGCTGAGACAGTCGACTGCACCCTCTTTCTCTCTTCCTTCTCAATAACACAAGTTCAAGACCCAGGGCCAAGGTAGGGAACGTCTAGAGTCGGTTACCGGACCTAGCACGGTTGTGGGCCAAGAAACTACGTCAGGGAAATTGGGAGACTTCTCCGAACGCGAATACTCGAGCGTGTAGCATCGATGAGGAGAAATGGCATTACCTTCCCGATCGTGGATCATTCGACGGGACCCAGCAACACCTGCATCGTTGCTGAGACCGAAATTCTCGCAGGAAATGAAAATCGTGTGAGCCGTGATCTGTTTGAGTCATGGTTCTCCGTCCCGCATTCAGTGTACAAGCGCAATGACCATCCGCCTCCATATTCTGTGCTGTAATTTTGCCTAAGCAAAGTAATAGCCACGCGGATGCATGCGGCTGACCAGCAGTCTGGGTCACAGCGAGAAAAATTGCCGAGTAATTATCACGCAAGAAACAACAACGTTAGTACAATCATGACGGTTGCAGTTTCCTTTGTCTTTTTCAAGGGTTTTGATGCATGCATACATTTTATTAAATACTATCGATCAAAAATAAAGCGACAACGAGCCCGCAACTCAGTATAATAATATTTCACTTATAATTTAAGTACCGAAGAGCCAGCATATATATTTAGGGTTGTTTAAACCTGGTTAGCTGATGATTACAAATAAACCATCGTGGTCGCTCAGTCTCTATAATTTTTGTCCATTTTACTTCGATATTTTAACTTAACGCGCTTTTGGCAGTCTGCGATGCCCTGAACTGAAGCTCCAGAAGAGGGCATCACAATCAGTGAATAATATTAATATGTTACTTAAATAATACAAGGTTTGGCAAAACACCCTTCTGTTATATTTTGTGGTGATTTTAAATTGTAGCAACATCAACTACGACCATATGTTTCGCAAACTCGAAAGTAGAACATGTCGTGAGTGATATCTTTTTCTGTTTTGCCGACGAAATTTATCTTAAGTTACCTGCAAATGCGTTCTTTTATTCGGGACAGTAAAAGGCCTGGTAATAGTGTTGTCATCACTACTGCTTATCTAAACGTTAAAGTATTTTTTCGCTCTACTGTAAGGGAAATATATTAATAGTCTCACGCCTAGGCCTATGCATTCTTAATACCCACCAGCTGTTTTTCCTCGCCTAGTATAGTATCAATAAGGTCCAGTTTGATGATGTGTTCAGCAACCATCTGATTGACCCAGTCTATGGAAAAACCGTGTCGCGTGTGCGCATGTTTGAGTCATCTTGGCTGTGTCTATTACCCGTCTATGCTTGTTAAATAACTGTTAAATTATATATATATATATATATATATATATATATATATATATATATATATATATGTATCGCTTTCATTATCTCGCGAAGAAGATGAAGAAGAAGAGGGGGCAAGTTTATGAAGCAAATTGTATTTTTACTGACGTTTCGAACGCCTTCGCGCTTCCATCATCAGAGTACAGTGCTTGCTGCTCATGTGTAATAAAGGCAAATATAAGAATCTTCGGACTTCAATGTGAAAAAAGGCGAATTTGCTGTTAAATAAGCAGAGAACGTTCGAGCGTCCGATGTGAGTATTGCGCTGCATCTCACAGTATTTATAGGGGTTGAGGGCCATGTCAACATGACGTAAGTTGTACGGGTTTATCTTAGCAGTTTACACTGCAGGGTGGAGGGAATGAGGGAGGTAGTTCATTGTACCGTGTCGCGCTAGGTATGAGGTGGAGGGGGACGGTGTTTCTGCTTTGGAGGGCAGAGTCCACATCTGACAAGGATAATCCCTGTGGTCACCGGGGCGGAGGGAGGATGAGTGTGGCTGTTGTCATTCTGCATGTCCTTCGGTTGGTTCTGCAGCATTTACAAATTGGCGGACGTCGTTCGCATCCGCACTAACTTTAGTTGCTTTGATGGGCTGCAGGTTTTGTTTTCGCCCCTGATTGATTTTTCCTAAAGTTAGGTACCTGGATGATAAAGCATTGAGCCAAGGCCCGTTGTTCTGTCGCTTCTGATCGGGAATACTAATTATGATAGAATAACCCTCACCTATAAGATCACGAGACGCGTTCGTCTCATTTTGCCTTGTGGCTCACTTTATAGTCCTCTCAGGCCGCGAAACAACGTCTAGTAGCATATGTAGATTGGTGAGCGCCGAACCATCACAATTACTCTTCCTGACCACAACCAATAGATCAACGGATACGTGGTTCAAGGGTAAGGCGTTCAACTCAATGACCACAGATCCAGTGTTCGAATCCCAGGGGTTCCAGCATTGGAATTAGGTGTGACGGGTTGATGACTGCTAATAAGCCAGAAAGGGTCATACTGTTCTCCCTTGTTTTTGTCGGAACCCCATTACATGCATGGCCAACGTGGTCACCGTGCAACTCACTGCAAGGGTCCTACAGTGCGTTCTAACGCATAAGAAGATGAGCATGCCCCATAACCTTATCGGACAGTGCCACTCTGTCATCAATATCCATTTATATTAGCAGAAGGGAGGTTTGACAGAAAATGGCGGTGCACCGATACAGAACTTTCTTCGGACTCCTGCCTTAATTCAGCAAATTATTACCAAGACTACAAACTGGGACCATAAACCCAAAAAGGACCCGTTATGACCCAACGCAGATGGTCCACAGATGTGTCCTGGCAGATAGGCTACATGCAATTTATAGAACCAAAGTTCATCAGTCTCTTTAGATCCTTACCCATATGGAGCTTGCCTGCCTCGTGATTTAAGATATTCTTTATATGCATGCTGAACCACTTTTATATACCAAACTACCCACAATGCTTATATTTTTTTAAATTTTCAGACAAGAAGTGACAGTAACAGCACCACGCTTGACATTTCGCTCATGGATAAGCCGGGAAGGACAGTTCGTTGTTTTGATCCCTCACATTCTATAAAATCTTTCGAATATTTAATTGAAGGCAAAGCGGTCTCTTGACTTCGCCCCACACCTAACGATGACTTTGTTATTCTGATACAGTTAAAACCGCAATTCTTGTTCTACAATACTAATTCATACATGTTTTTCTTTTACTATCGTTCACTCGGAGGTATTTAAAAGCTCTTCCCTACGTCGATGAGCTCCTACTTACTGCAGAGTTGTCTTTCTCCGAAGGTGGAGAGTTCTACATATGTGCATGGATCTACTGGCCATACGCTCACATCTTGAAAAGTTGCTTTCCAGATAGGTACCTATTAAGAGAGTATTCTGCAGAAACTACTCGTTACTCAAGCATTCACAGTGAGGTTAGATTTTTGTGAAACCCATGAACATTTGTAGAGTAGTAATGGCGGCTTAAGAAAATAGGGGTAACTATGTAGTAGGCCACATGAATTTTAGTCACGTTGTAATTCCTTTAATGGACTTAGAGAACAGAAAAATTTAGAAAAAGTTACAATCCTCCCTGAAAACTGCCGTTTTGTAGTATTTTTCGATGCAACAGACAAAATATTTCAAAGATGCTATCGACAAGCGAGTGGATATCTGATAAAAAATTCCTTATCAGACATGCCCTTCTAAGACTGGGTCAGAAGGGCCCGCGTTTGAAATGCCAACCTGACTGGTTATCCATTTGAATCTAGATCTGACGCCTCAAGGCAAAATAGAGGGCCTTATTAAATCCTGTTTTGTTAAATTTGAGTAGGGGGCTTGTGACAAGGCGTTTCAGATTCGGTTCAAAAGCTTACTTACTTAACTTCGCTTTTAGCGAATAACTTAGTCAATGTGTCAGATATCCCAAAAAACCGACAAACCCAACTCTCCCACGGATAATGTAAGGACAGTTAAACTTATAAAGCCACCATGTGCATTTACTCCTTTACTTGCTACGGTGGAGGAGGGTCACTCTCCTAAGTATTATCGATTTCTGGCAAGTTGGGACCCCAAAAAAATCCTTGCAAATGATTTAAATGGTCCCACCGAAATATCCTAATCAACTGGGTCACCGTTTGTTAGCAATGACAGAAGTAAATGCCATTATGTTGCGAAAGCCGGCCTTGTGCACACGAAAGAATCTCATGCAAGATCCGCGCTTAACATGGCCAATGGTCAACTACCTGCATGCACTGCTCCTCATCCTGCCTCTCCTCCCCATTCGCCTGACAAGGCTCCATTTGATCCTCACGGCCACCTAGTTCACTGTTTCTTATTTTTTCCATCTCCTATTCAAACCCTACCTGTATAAAAAGTTAATCTCATCTCTAATATTTTCTACCTTGTTCCTTGTTATCATAGAAATTTGCTGACCTGTCAAGCAGCTATCGATAGAAAGCGTATGTTAGGCAATTGGTCTTCTGGATCCTGTCGTGCAATATTTTGCAACAAAACTTGACTACTTGTAGTTGATATCCTTCAATGGCAATAGGTTCTGATGCCGTATAGCACACCATGGTGTGCTCAAAGTTCACCATTTTGTGGCTCCACCAGATAAGCGGCCTAACTTGGCTTCCGTGAATTCAACTGTAGCACTGATGTAAGTGTTTGGCTAGGCGTTGCCTGGCGTAGGTTACGTTTAGCACTATCGTAACAAGTTCAGTTTTACTGATAAGCCTATATTCGATGAAAATATTATTGTTTTTCCAGCCAAATCCCTCACAATACTTTGCACTTTTTCATTGTCTACCAGATGCACCCACCTTCCTGTTTTATGTACTATTCCCAATGAATGTACTAGGCTCCTTACAGTGTATCTATCAACGTTTAATACTTCTGACATGGTTTATGGCACGGATAGTTATAGATAAGCGTTTCAATTTTCCATATTCAGCTTTAATATCTTTCCTGAAAGTTCTTTGTCTTTTATGCGAAAACCACAAATTTCAAAGGTATCGAACGCTTTTTTTGTATGTTCTTTCAGAAAGAGATACTTCAACATAATCTTGTTCAAGAAACCTATGGCTTTCAACAGCCTGTTGTTTCAAAGTAAAACACAAATACAAGGCTTCCCGAAAGTGCTCCTTTTTGCCAAAATTGTTATTCATTCTCGGCATTAGAAACAACACTTTTAAAACTTTAATCATGTTAGTCAAGTCAATGTGAGAATTATATTCACGTAGATTATAAAACATGTTAATAGGAGGCTTTTGTGGATTTGACTATAAGCCAAGTTACCGTTGAATTTTCAGCATGATAGAAAATGGCAGCTTTAGATAGGTATGTTCCAAAAAATACATTTCCTTTCTATCTTTGCGGTTTTCATCTGGATTATAGAACCGTTGTTTGCCGAATAAGATCATCAAAAATCGTTTTTCCATAGTCCCGCAATTTAAACCTGCAGTCTGGATGCTGTTGCGAAATACTTTTAAGAGCATGCAGAAGAGAACATAGGTTCGCATTGTCTGCAGGCCTCTGTCCCTCGATAGCCGACACGTTCTTCATGGCAGGCCAAAACTGATCACTTCTCAATGTAAATATACTATGGACTCGTTACCTACATCCAATAGAGCGCTGATAACGACAGTTCAGCGGCCCACGTTAATTGAAAAAAATGACGGCGTTAACATTTAATTGCTACTAAAATTCGTCTTGAGCACAGCAAACGCTCTTTCTCTTGTGCAAGAATTCGCTTGGAAAGATCAGGTGCTAGCTTGGCCTTGGTTTAGTTACCCAATATACACGGAGGCGTTTAGTGCTGAATAAAACTCCATCCACTAAAAATTCCAAATCAGAGAAAATTTAAATTGAAACGTAATGTTTTTACCTCTCTTTCATGTGGGAATTTTCCTATGTGCGCATCGTTTGGCTTAGGTTTTTCATCGTATACTGATTCGTATTCCACTTTGCTTATTCCAACAAAGATAATAAAGTCATCTTGGCGCTACGTAAGCATCGTTTCATATACGTAATACGTGGCGTAATGTTTGCGATTCATTCATGATTGATTGTTCATGATGTCGATGGTTGCCATTTTTGATCAGTATTTCTCGTTTTTGTTCTGCTGTTTGTATCTGTTTTGTTTACCCATTTTTATTATCGCTGAATGTAGGAATGTTTTGCTGTAAAGTTTGGAATACTAATTTAAAAATAAAGCGTAACTCCCCCGCTTTCTCTCTCTCTCTCTCTCTCTCTCTCAAGATATGCGATCACTGAAAAAAGACATTTCCTGATTCTAGATTAAACCCAGGTAGTAACAGGTACGAGTGATGGCCGCACAAGGGCGCAGTTTCTATAGGATGCCAGTATCATGCAACCGAAAACAACTGCTTCGCATTCACTGCTGATGGTCGTAATTGACGCGATACTGGCTTGCCCATTCGCTCTCAAGTCGTTAACGACTGTTATTTCGTCATTGGTGTGGCTTAGTGGTGTTACAATTCCGACTGCCTGATACTGTTACTTAGAGCGGCAAATGGACTATTTATCTGCTCTGGCAAAATTCCAGCGCCAAATGCGGAGGGCAAGGTAATTGTGTATGTCAATCGAGCCCAGGTAAGAAAACCATGAATCGAGCTGATCGCGGCCCGGGCTGTTGTCACCTGTCATGATAATGTCGACCTCTCTGAACTTCAGTGTGGCCCGATTCCGCCGAATAAAGGTTTTGGTCCAAAGATCATATCTTATTCTTCTGAACTGCCCCTGGAACTAAACTTTTCTTTTTCGTCGGCATTCTTGTTTTACTTTCGCCTGAGACTTAACACCGGGGTATGGTCGTCATGATGCGCCCTCTGTCTTCGTTGCCACATGTTTAGTGGCTTAGAAAAGGAGCTAGCAAACTTAGAGTGTACTCGCAACGCTTCTATTAATCCGAATGGATCTATATAGTCTTAATATGCATTCGAACGGTTACCGACGGGAGTTTCGATTACCAAAGCCATAAATATGAACCCCTAGGGTAGAACACATGAAAAGATAACCTTAGGTAACACACTGAGTAATTTCCAAATCAATAAAACCCCATGTACAGTTAAGGACAATGAGAAGTAAAAGACAATCAAAGTGTAGCTAAGGTGCTGTCAGATGAAAATGAAGTTCTGCTTTTATTAGCTGCATAATTGAAATCCGGAGCTTGTGGTATATTAGGCTTGCAAAGATTCCGAAGTCTCTGTATGAAATAAAAAAATACCCTAAGAAGAATTTTATCAAGACCATATACTTCTTTAAATGATCATTATCCACTTAAGCTCAGTTATGGTCATGTTTTTTTGTGGGCAGATAGTGAGCCGCTGTGTTACACCCGTCCACAACTATGTTGAATAAGTATTTGCAAAATCAAGCAGAGATACTGCATTTGTTTCTATCAAATCCCAAAGTACTATAAATGGAAACCTGATTTCTTTCAAAAAAGGGAGATGTGTACCTCGGAAAAGTTGCCTTTCGCTCGAACTAGACGGTGGACTGCCACAAGCGGTATGAACACAACGCTACAGGAAGCAAGAAGCCATCCAAAAGCAGTTGCGTATCCGGGATACTCGTAAATACCCGAAGTCTTTTTGTATGTGAGTTTACCATAGACGATCACACTCAGAATGAACAAGGTCTGAAGAGAAGAAGGATAGAAATACAATATTAGGTTTTACAAGTACAAGGTAGATTAAAAGTGCTTACTGTGAACGTTTGGATAAACTGCGAAACAAAAAAGGCATTCCACGAGTACTTTCAAAGCTGCAAGCCAACGGGTCTGAGACCAAATGATGGAGCGCTGCAATCACTTACGCTCGATGACCAAAATATGAAAGTTCAAAGTTTAGATGCTGCAATTCTGAGGTTTAGGCAATGTTGGCTGGTGACGGCTAAAACGTCAGAAGTGGTAGTCCCAAGCTACCTTATTTTCGGCAGCACTCAGCATCTGCATGTTGCGTGAATTATATACCTGAAGTATTCATTCATCCTGCAGGTATGAATAAAGTTTATACATTGGAAATTGAGGATTTTATTTTTGAATCAAATAAACTTCTTTGAATAACCCTAAATAGACCCTAGATTTTTCTTTAAGGTAAAATAATCACAGAGAGTACTAAAACAAAAAGTCGAAATACTTGATTTATGCCAGTCAAGGTAACTTTTTGAAAAGTGTGCATTCAAGCGGACGTGCATTCAAGTCCACTGGGTGTCTGGCTGAAGATTTGCGAAGCCCATGGTTAACCGTCCTAAGGGTTGAATGCCTTGGGCCACTTACAGCTATAAGGGATTGCGGTCAATATTGGGATACCCTTACTTTACATATTTTTCATTTTAAGATTTTTGATTTCTAATTAGAAACCTAAGACATATTGAGCATAATTCTTTTAAAGGATTTCCACATAACTGACATAAAAGATCTCGTTGAAGAAATGAAAGCAACTTAATGAAATGAAATTTCCAGGAATCCACTTGCCAAAATAAAACAGTGGTCTTAGAATAAGGTGCAAATTCATTTATAGCGTTCAATTAACAGAGTTCAATCAGACTGTGATCACAATGCAGCATGCCGAATCCATCTGACGATTTTGTAAGTTCAAACGTAACATACCAGAGAGAACAAAGGCGCTATGATGCAGTAAGCAACCATTGGAAGATAGTAGAAATTCATGGAATACATGTTCTTCAAATGCAATCCAAACTTCCGAGCCCCTAAAACGCGCACATCGCAAGATAAAAATAATGAAAATGTTTGCAGAAAAAACTGTTTTAAATGGAAAAGGTATTACAACACATTGGTTTGGTGTCAAAGCGATGCGATATCTACGAAATGTTTGAACTGAGATGTGTAAAAAGAGTTTTACGACAGAAAGAGAAATATTTCCAGGTCTTTCACTTGCATTCTCAGTACGCAGAAAAATTGACAGTCTGGCAACTTCCCGAGTTCGGGATAACCGCCTCTTATCCTTGAAATTGAAATCTTTTTAACTAGCTTTGCATTACGGTCCGCAATGAGAAAACCGCATCTCGCAGTTTCGTCAATCATAAATCATTCATCATGAAAATGATAATGAAGCCACATATTGAGGACCCTTTTCGCCGGATCTAACACTATCATAACCAGCGGAAAGTAGAGGGATCTACTAGATCATTGTGGTTTAACACCAAATAATTACTTGGGAGGGCAAGTAAACTATCAAGTCCAACCCACACCTTAAAATGAAGGTCAAGTTTAATTTTAACTTCGCGGAAATAATTGCTCAATATGGATATTTTTATTTTTATTAATCGGAATTGATAAACAGACTAAGCTTTTATCCTCTATAATTTGCGGACCACGTAAACGTTATTGGTATTATATCCAGGTCTTAACTGTTAAGTAATTTTAAGGAAATAATTATTATTAACATCTACGCCACCTTTTCAACGTACGGAAAAGTTTCCGTATGCGCTTTCGTCTTCATTTAACAAAAATCCTTTATGCTGCTTTCACCATCATATTAATTTTATATGTCAGTGGTTTTTGGCAAACTTAATATATTATGTTCTTTTCGGATATCTCGGTCGTCAACCTGTTTATTTAAAGATTTATGCGTCTTCTACTTGTCAACTTAGACACTTTATTCCGTAATTTTCCTGCTGTAGATGCATCTTTTGACTGTCAGACGCCGATGATGTTTCTCACGTAATTCCCTCAGTGGTAATGGTGCCATGCCAGAGAATTCCATCTAACGTGACATTCATATTAGCTCCTGCATTTCGAGCAAACACAACAGCCGAAAGCTGACTGGCCGCCAACACTAACATATTTTAGTAGTTTTGTTACGTAAGCCCAAAGACATTCGTGCCTTGGTCATGGTACTTGGTGAATTTCTTAAGGAGGATTGCATATGGTCTTCTCCCAGAACAACTTGTTTGCTCTCTCTCTCTCTCTCTCCACGAAACATAAGAACAGCCCTGCGGTTAAATAGTCATTAGTCAATTGAAATGTGAACCTTTACAGAGGACAGGGCCAACCGACATGGGGACACAGAGGTGGTCATTTTCAAGCCTCCGCACTACTCATTGAGTGGTTACCGCGTCCATCTACTAACATCTGCTAACATTATTGCTGAAGACTTTGAGAAAGTTCAAATACCATGGTAAAGCTGCAATATATACGGGGCTCCATCAATTTACTACCTGGATGCATTCCAGCAAGTGATACCGATACAGACAAGAAGACATGTGACGACCATTTCTGGATTATTAGACGTCATCAGCCAAGCAAATCGGACAGGGATGGTATTCGAGCCCTGATTAAGCCTTCTTCCACAAACGTTAACGTTCCCAATCACGGCAGAGGAAACACAAAAGTGAAAAATTCAATTTTGCAGAGCCCTGTGAACAGCTGTTTTTTATTTGTCTGAAACACAAGCGAGTGAATAATGCATTACGACTGAAGAGCAAGATTGCCAAGTTTCCCATCTGAAGCAGTAAAGTAAGCTTTAAACTGGTGAATTTAGAAACGCCATGCGTATGATAACCAACTGCATGTCCATTTCCGAATTTTCTTGTGACTGGAGATGCAAACATTTCAAGTGAATTCAAGTTGGCCATTCAACCATTTACCAAAGTGACTTTCGAGAATACAAACAAAAAGAGCAGATGCCTGACCATAAAGCATCGGCTACACACTGTCTGCTCCCATTGAATAATTAGTTACGTTCAAGGCTCCATCGAACATGGACGCACCAGGTCTTACGGCAGTCAGAAGCTGAGAAACCACGAGGGAGATACCAAAAGCACTACACCCAGTTGGATTATGCAGTCAAGCTCTCGTTCTGAATCAGAGACTCCATGTTACGTGTCTCCTATCCACCTTCTATAACACCTACAGTAGGTGTAAACGGTTGTGTGTTATGCACGCAGGTTCAAGCATGTTTTGTGCTGCAGACGATAAACAGATAAAACTCCTTTCGAGTTAGCAGGCCAGCAAAGTTTGATCCACGCAATTATTTACCAAAATACTGCACAATTACTAGCCAAAATGCTCAAACACGTATTTCGTCGATTTTGTGCCGCTGCATGATAAAGGTGTGAGGCGTTCGGCTCGTCAATCCGTCTACAAGCTTTCCCCTGTGTTTTCTGGTATGTGAACTCTAGGTTTATTATGGCTTTATAAATTTTTTAGGAAATTAGTGTGCAAACTTTGAGTCAATCCTTCGGAAGATACCTTTACATACTCGGTACAAAATTCAGTATGAATATTTGAACTGAAATCCATCAGCTGTAATTATTTACTGAATGCCAGTTGGCAGCTTGCAAATATTATGCAATTATTCCGCAGTGGCTGATAGATTTCGGCTTAAAGATTCATTTAAAATTTCGGATTGCGCATAAAAATGTTTATTTCCAAAGGATTTACTCCATGTTCACGTACCTATTTCCACAGAAATTATAGAATGTGAAATTTGATTACTTACAGGTTTTGTATACGTTAAACTTCATTTCCAAGGTAACATGTTTTAGTCTACTTAATTCATGAGAAACGTTATTGTACGCCATGTTATTTTTAAAAAATATCTTGCCCGAGTTTAAAAAGACAGCCTGGTGGTTCTACTGCTCAGAGGACCAAAATAAACTGCAGTCAGCGTTTACAACAATAGCTGTTGACTGTTATTTTAATAACATGATCTAAACACGCAACGAATTTTTCATTCACAGTTCTTTGAACCCATACACCATATATCTCTAGGCCGTAGTGTAATTAGAGTTAAGTAGAGAAGTTCAGAAATAAGAAAGAATCACAGCTTCGTTGGATGACACCTATAGAGGTTGCGTGTGAAAAGAACCTAATTCCGTTGTTGCCCTAGAGACCACGACTTTATTTCTGAACAAGGAAGACCCGAGCAAAAGAAACTGAAGTTTAAAGATTCATTAAATATGCACTGTCGGGTTATCAACCATCGCGCACGTGATTGCTTCCATTTCGGAAAGGCACGAAACAAATTCGATCCGTTTAAAGAATTTACTTTGCATAACTATCTCAACTGATTTTGGAAATATTTTTCTTTGCTCTGATTTCTATTTGGACTAGGAGTTTAACCAATAAGCTTTTGCAGATTGGTAATATGTATGAGGACTCCTCATAGTCTTGAGTTTAATTCCAGTGAATTTCCTATTCCCTTTTCATTTCTGTAGCACCAACCCTAACCCCGAACCTACCTCTAAACAAACTCCTTTTCCAAACACTTTCGCACATTAGCATTTGGCTCACATTAGCATTTGCCCTAGCCACGTTCTTTACCGTTGAAATCGCCTTCCAATCTTTATAATGTAAACGCAAGAGTCATAGTCCTTCCGTAACTATGACAAACAACCATATGTAATCTGAAATTCCGTCGGTTTTCTTTCACCCAGGTGACCAGATCTATGAGTATTTGTTAGACTGTAAGCATTTTTTACCTTTGACCACAAAACTGTGCGTTAGAACCATGTTAAGTTACGTGGTACGACGAAAATAATCCCGTTAACCTGCATTCCCTGGACACATAATTTTCTACACAACACGACCCTGTCAGCACCACAGGTATTTTCAAGCTGACATGTTACAAGGCCGCTTAGTCTACTAGACTGCTGGGTGTCTTCTTCCAGCAACATCTCAAGTTCCTTTAGTGCACACACAGATGAGACCAATAAATGGAAAAGAACCACTGCAAGGCTGTTGACGAAGGCACTTTTTCCCTCAGTTTCTTTACGCGAAAAGGTGTCTGTCCTCTTGGGATACAATAATGCTGAAAAGCATTCCTTTCGATTTTGTCTTTCGCAAACCTGACAGAACCACTTCCAGTCGGTAAGCTAGGGCACATACGCACGGGTCAAAGTAAAAGTGCAGATGACTTACCAAAAATAAAACCAATCACGAAGCACTCAAAGAATGCTACCACCAAGATGATTCGAGATCCTACGTAGTAATCAAATAGTTGGAATACGTAAATTCCGCCCTACAAAGAAGATTTTCTGATCACATTTGAAGGCCACACGCTCATGTTACGTACAGAAGTCGGGAAAGATATATATTTTAGGTCACAATGGGTATTTAAATAGACTCTAAAAGCTTTTTACTTACGGGATTATGCCAAATATATGGAACGCTGGGATCATAGACAATTTTCAAGGCTCACTTATTTCTCATGACTGACAGGATTTGGAAATATGCAAACTAATCAACCGCAGCATTACAATGTCAGAACCTGTCATCTTCTTTACTAGGCATATGTTTGGAATTCATTAAGATTTGACTTCTTTTATTTCGAATGGTTGGATTAATAAAGCCAGAAACTGAGACTGGCATTTCGCAATGGTTAAATCGAGGGTGTCAATTATGGGCTAAATCAGAGAACCATACAGAAATGGGTCGTTAGTTCAAACCCCTGTTGGCTAGTAAAAAAACCATATAATTTTCAGAATAATGTAACAAATAGGAGGTTGCATGTTTTTAGATCACTACCAATGATCACAGCCACCGATCATTTTTTTATTGCATATCTGTTAATGAGAGTCAGCACAAATGCCGATCAACCACTGCGGTTAGTAAATGTCTGGTTAGAAAAAGCCTGACTTTCAATCAGATGCCATCTTTTACATTTTCATGCATTAAAGTCTGATTGACAGTTTGCGCTATCACAGATCTTCCTAGCTAAAAAACTTGTGGTTACAGACCTTGAAGTCTGGTTTCCCTAATCCAGAATTCCTTTTGTATTACTGACCAAAATAACTACTATTGATATTAACCCAATGGTCCTATACACGGTTCAGAAGAACTCAGAAGAATGCTTACATTCGTGATCATTAGGAGCCCCACAAAATAGCATAGAATACAGGTTGCGGCAGTGAAGAGGACGCGATTTCTTCGGACTGCCAAGACGTCAGGAAACATATCCACTGCGGCCGTAACAAAGCCTTCTACTCCTACAAACTGTAAAAAAGGGGACGTTTTGAAGTAATATTACAAACCAAGTCGGGGAATACTTTAATGGGCAAAAAGATACTACTAGCAAATTCAGGGGAAACTGGAATTACCATTTCCGTTTCACTACAATCAGCAGCCAGTTATGCTCATCCTCAGGTGACGCACCACCCGATGATGGCTTATAAGCCAAAAATGGTCCTTCCAGTCTCCTTTGTCTTTGTCAGCAATTTTCATCTGCCCATAATACTGGCCGCTATGTGTCTGCTGACGGGGCTCGAGAAGGAGCCCCAAGACATTATGCGACGAGTAAGTCCCATAACAAATCGGTCAAGCGTCCATCCATCAATGATGAAATTGTCATTTTTCGCCACCAGTCAGCTATACTCAAACGGCAGCCCAACCTTGGTATCTGATTTGTTCGGTCATAAGGGCAAAGAGCTATGTGTCACTTATTGTGATTAGAATCCTTTTCATGGACTTTGAACTAACGTTTATGGACGAAATTGGGCATTTGGTTTTGCCGTAGATCCATGAAAACATTGAAGTGGCTGTATAACGACTAAAATCAGACCAAGGCGAGCAGTGGATATATGAACCTTAATTGCATAATGGTTCATAATTTTGAAGTTAGATGCGCTACGATTTAACTCCAGATCCAAATCATATCGATAAGAGTCAGGAATAGTAAAATTCAGGTTAGAATTGCAATCACTGATTGCTTGCTTTACACAACCACATGAAACTGCTCTGGATCCCGAGCTCTAAGTTAAAACAAAAAGGCTTGTTTACGTCTCGGAACAAGGATAGAATGTGGTCTCCAAATATTCAACAAATCTCGTGTTTGTTAAACTGCAAGCTTCAAGTCCTCATATTCAACCGCCGGAAAAAAATAGACTGCATAGAAAAGAGCAAGTCATACCAGGATAAATAAATGCTGAGCTCAGGTGTCAGCGACATTTTGTGGGTTTACAGTGGCCTTGAAAAAGCCGCAGTCTGGATTAAATATAAGATATGAATCAATAACATTGCTATATTGCTGATGTAGTAGAAATTGAAGAGAAATTCTGACATTTTGTGATGGATAACCAATTTTCCTTCCTAAAAACACTTTTCAATTTAACTTTAACAATGGTTTATTCTTTCACCACTCACTATCTCTTTCTGTTTGAAATTAACTGTTAGGCTGCACAATGCAGGTTTATACTTGTATTCCATTGACGGGTCAGTGTTAGAGGTTTCAAATGGTGAAAGACAATCTACCTTCACCCACAGAGCAAAACAGTTCGAGCAATGGGTTGCCAATTAACTTTGCATTCCGCTTTTACCTGGACGCTGGAGACTTTTGCGGTAAAGCTAGAGAAAACCAGTGCGAAAAAAGAGTCAAAGTATTCTAGTAGGAGCGATCACCGTCAAAATGTTTCATTTTCACCTTACACTAAGCAACAAAGGCTTATTTGTTCTCAGTTTGGTAAGCCTTCCCGTGGCCACCGCAAGGTTAGCTACTGATCCTTACTTCCGCGCTAATAACTTTATTCATGCAGTAGAACTTACAGTGATGCTTGTCAGACAGCAATGCTTGGAAATGCTCGGATCACCTTTCAGATAATCTAAAAAGCCATGTATCAAATACCACGTTCAGTGAATATGTACGCGTTTCCGTTTTGATGCAACTTCTAGCTTACGAATCAGGAAGTCAAAGGAATGACATGATTATGCAATAGAACATATATATTTCAGAAAACTAACCTGGCTGTCAAGGCCGAGAAGTAGAAGTATCAGGAAGAATAGTACGGACCACAAGGGACTTAGAGGCATTGTTGAGAGGGCCTTGGGATAAGCGATGAAGGCCAATCCGGGGCCTGCTTCAGCGACCTCAGATATAGGGGACTCCAGAGGACTTAGCCATGAAGCCCAACGTGGTAAATATAATGCAGCCGGCAAGGAAGCTGACACATGTGTTCAAGATGGCAAATATTCCAGTGTCCCTGAATCATAAACAGTGGCAAGTTAAGGTTGTTAGCTATTCTTTCACCAGACTCCCTATTAGACATTCATTTTTCATGACCGTTATACTTTTGACGTATTGCTTTATGAAAAACAATTCTGATCTCTTAGAAAGTAGGAAACAAGTGGCCTAGAAACGGGCCACCTTAAAGCATTATTCCGTGATGAGCAAAAATTGTCATCAATGACAAAAACGGAAGATATCCAAAAACATTTAGATCTTAAGTTTTCTTCTATGCATGATTGGAAACATTAGGTTAGAAACAGCAATGGCTTAGTTCAAAACCATCATGACGACCCAAATAAAATTTATCCATTTACCAGCCACGGTAGCGTGACGCAATCGAAAATTACATTCCCTCTTTTTGATTATCACATAATTAAATATGGTAGTTCAATAATCACAGCCCGATGATGTCCTCCGTTTGTTAAATAGAAGGTAGTGCAGTAATTGTGACTTGCGCCTGAATTAGTTTTTAGTTATAGTAATCTTTCACAACAGCTATCACACTCTCTTTTTCCTTACCTGCCTGTGTCCGGTGTCAAGACATAGTCAAGAAGAAAGGAGGTGGGGTCGGCCGCTGCTTAATCGTATACAACGTAGTGGGAGAGCCATAAGTGGCAAGAGTGGTGGGATGCGGTATGAGACGGCACCTGCACGTGCTCATGTGGGGCACGCTCTCCATATTTGGCATTTGTGATGTGACCTCAACCCAAATAACGCTTACCGCACCCTGATTTGGCTTCCATGTTGTTGCAGTGCATTTACTCGGCAGCCCGTTTAGGGGTCAGATGACAGTTTGACCGTCGTAGGCCGACGATGTCCACCGTATGCTCCGCACTATGGTGGTGCAGGGATGTTGACTTGCGCTGCATGTACCGCATTCTCTCCTCCACAAACCTATGCCCGGCGTCAAGACAGAGTCAAGACTACCATAGACGGGATAGGGCGCAGGTGGCTGGTTCGAACAGGCCCCCTAGACCCTAGCCGCCCCTAGACATGCCACCACAGCCCAAGGGGTTACACACACACAGATGTGTGTATGCGTACATGTAACCGATCGGTGAGCACCCAACTAACATATATATATATATATATTGAATAGTTGAGGTAGTATGCATTTCGACATGATAAATGAAGAAAGAAGGCTCGTCGGAAAATCGAGGTATACTCGTGAATTTTCAAGCTGGTTACACGACGACGGTCTGACGATGGGTTGGTGTAACCAGCTTGAAAATTCACGAGTAAACCTCGATTTTCCGACGAGCCTTGTTTCTTCATATATATATATATATATATATATATATATATATATATATATATGTATATGTATATATGAGTGTGCGGCTCACCGATCTGCTTACGTAACATAGATGTTCCGTTGTGCCCTGGAGCTCACTTTAGAGCCCTCACAGGCCGTCGCATAAAGACGTGTAGTATATTTTGATAAGTGGAACCGACAAAGACAAGGGAGACCGGAATGGCCATCTCTGGCTTATTAGCCGTCATCAGTCAATCGTACCCAATCCCAAGTGTGGCACACCTGAGATTCGAACCCGCGACCTTTGGTATTTGAGTCGAACGCTCTACGATTGAGCCACGGGCCCATTGTTTTGTCGGTTGCGATCAGGAATATGATGATAGTGTGCGGCTCACTGATCTGCTTAAGGTACATGGATGTTTCATTGTGCCCTGGAGCTTACTTTAGAGCCCTCACAGACGGTTGCATAGCGACGTGTAGCATTTGTTGATAAATTGGAACCAACAAAGACAATGGAGACCGGAATGGCCATTTCCGGCTTAATAACCGTCACCAGCCAGTCATACCCAATCCCAAGTTTGGACCACCTGGGATTCTAAATGGTGGTGTTCATTTTAAGTATCCCCTTTCTTAGTAGGTAAAATAGTTTCCTGAATACATCCAATAAGTCCACCTTCGAAAGTAATATTTGACACAAAAACCTTCGAATTGCCCTTAAAAGCGAGTTACGCCGAGTATTGCATTTCACGCGAAATTTCCTCACAAATTATTCTGATTTTTAAAGATTGGGATGCCTTTAAATATGCTTAATGACATGCCTATGTGGTATCGGAGACATTTACTTGCTACGTACGGAGGATGACATTAGTTAACACAATGACCTTTGAAAATATGGTTTGTCTCTCGTGCAGCCGGTTGGCAATTCTTTTTCCGCTTTTAGTGAGTAAAATGGTTGTGTAACTCTTAGCAATTCTGCTTAAATGCCAACATTTTGACTGATAGAAAAGATACCACAGCGCCCACTGATACAAATTATAGTAACTTTAAGTCTGCGTTTTAAATTATAATGACAAAATTCAAAGTTCAAAGGGAAAAAAAGATGAAAAGTCTGAGTTGAAATTCAGAAACATCAACTTCTAAGGGAATGCCTGGATGTTGCACAACAACTGGTAAGCATTCCACCTATTTCGAATGGATTCCCTCGTATTGCTCGCAGACTTGCGCCTTCGACATTTATTTCCGAGTACCTAATAAGCTAACAAATATTTAACTATAGTTTTTTCTGCGAACGCAGTTCAAGTAGTGTCCTATACTGCGTTAAGTGGTCCTGTCATTTTTAACTATTTTGAATTCTTTCAATCCTATGGGTTTTGACCGCCTACGATCTTGAAAGCAGTGTAAGCATTGTTGAAAATAATTAAGAGTATTTAAAAAACGTCAGCTTTAAAGTTTTATTGCTAGAAACCTATTCAGCTAATACCGCTATAGGAAATCCCCACAAGTTGTCCTTCTGATTGCCTGCTTAAAAAAATCAATGCCTTCCATCAAACATATATTAGGAAATATTTTTACCGATGCCGGATATTGGAGTTACTAGACATTTGGAAGTATGTACACGCAAGAAATTAATACCTAACCCATCTTCGTGAATAAATAGTAAGTCTGCGAGCGATGCATGACTGGTAGCAATAGGAATTTTATGGATGGGGCCAACTGGAGAAATGGACAGCGCCAACCATATCCTGAGCCTATCTATTGTTCTCATGGGAGTTAACATTTGTTGCCAGGTTAGGGTGGTTGCGAGATTCGGTGGCTCTACTTCCCACCGACCACTATGTGAGACATCGTTCCTAGCTGACCTGGCCGACTTTTATTCGGACCCTTAATGGAAGTACGAATGAGGCCGACTCTGCGCGATCTGTCAGTATCGAAGTAAAATGACTGCATTTTGAAACTACTATGACGTCCTAATAGTCGCCACTTTGAAATTTGCTATTCGACCCGATACTTTAGTCGTTCTACGGCCAACAAAATAATGTGTGACCCTGCGAACCCTAATTAGCGCCGTGAATAGGGTTACGTTATTGCCGATGTAGGTCCTCTATCTCAAAATGATACTTAAATCAACTGCCCCCTGCAAGAAATTTGAGAGAACTTTTTACTTAGATGTAAAAATCGCATAAAACGCTATCGCTTTGCTTAGGGCAGTTATAAGGATACTAATGAGTTATGTAAGGCAAGAAATTGGACTCTGTCAATGATACAGTACCACGCCCTCTCAGTACGCTTTAACTCAATGTTTAAAACATAAACTCGCCTGACTGAATTGTGGTTGAAGTCGTTAAAGCTGCCGAGGGCCGTCAAAGTTCCGAGACTAATAGAATAGCTGAAAAATATTTGAGTTCCAGCATCTGACCAGACCTTTGGAAGAAAACGGTAGAAGCATGAGAGGACAACCGCTGTTTGGCACACAGAGAGACTTAGTTTAGTGAAGACTGTCAGCCTTATGAACGCAACCCATCTTCGTTTGAAAAAGATATTTTGGCACGGGAATATGAACATCGCGTATTGCAGGTGGCCTTGCGCTAAATTTCTGGAAAAGTTTTACGGTAGGTATCATATTAGGGTCAGGATTAGGAGGGTTAGGATAAGCATTAGTTGCGGGAAAGTTATGAGTATAGTTAGACTGAGGAGCATTACTTTTGGGGTTAGGTTTAGGAGGCTTATCGTTTTGAGGAAAGTTAGTACGCGAAAATAGATAGCATGCAGAAATTCGCGTAAATTAGTGGGGCACACATTTCCATGTCCGATAGAAGTAAATAAAGTACGGTCTAGTAAGAGGTAAAACGTTGCCCATAAAAGCGCCGTTGCGAGTTCCATAAAGTGGTTAAGAAGAATTGGATGCAATCGCTGGAACAAGAACTTAATTCGTGTAACATTTCCGATTCACGCTCGAACGCAATTAAAACGTTTACCTTAGCTCAGTGCAACTCTCTGTTTATGAATTATCTGTATCTATTCGGTCTCCGATGATGGTCTCAAGCATGTAACCAAAAGTTCAGGCAAAAAAGATCTTGCTTTATTTATCGCATCTACTGCTTCTAAGGTAAAAAATTGTCAATACTTACTTCTACCGAGGCTAGGTGAGTCCAATCTGGCTTAAGGTAGTAAACCATGCCCATTGAAGCTCCGTCCAACATTGCAGTGCGAATCAGCAGAATGAACATCAGAATGAGAGGGCTGGGCGCGGTGAAATAGAGTATCTTGAGCATAAAAACAAGATAAAACCGTATTGCTCTTATATTCATGCCTTGAAACTAAGGTTCAGAAGCGGCCGCATTAGAAATGCTCGAGCTTACCTTGCTGGATGCACGAATGCCCTGGAAAATGCATAGAAATACAATGACCCAAGTTAGAAGCAGGCAGAGAGCCAGTTCCCAACGCACCGTACCGACTGTATCAATACCGGGAGAGAGTCCTAGGACGCGGCGTCTGAAATGGTAACCGCATTGTTAAATAACGTACACAAATTATGTTGAATTATGTAATTGTGTTTTGACTACTCTGTGGCTACAACAGAGAATCGACATAAATCTATCGCATTTGGGATATCATCTGACAAGACGTGAAACACTGCAAGAAGGAAGGATTAAATGAACATTTATTATCCAATCCGTTAGTCAAACTACATACACTCGGTCCGATTTATCTAGGGAATAATGCAGATTTAAACAAGAAAACACAATACAAAATCCTGCCACATATATACCGTAAAGGTAAATGACGAAAATCGGGGAATTTTATTGCTCCCACAAGAGTCCAGGCCATAAATTCAATCTACAAATGCTAGACAAATTGAGTATTTTAAAGCCCAAATTATGCCGTAAACATAGGGCAAATATGAGTTTTCTCAAGCAGATCTGAAGAGTACAAGATCTAAGAAGAAAATAAAATGGAAAAACCCAATCAATTCCGGGGGCGGTAACAAAATAAATAACATCTGCCAGCTCATGAGAATTAACTTTTGTGTTAAAGTCCAAGAATATTTGTGGTATATGTTTATGTGGAATATTTTTTGTATTTACCAATGTTCTAATTTTTAGAACAGTAAAACCAGTAATACTTTAAAATTTAATAGGCCATAAATCATGTAAATTTTCATATACATAAAACCCAGCTTTCTTTTAACTTCCCTAGGTACGTAAAATGTTTCATTAATCTTTTGGTCATAAAGTGGCACTAGAGGTTAACGTGAAGAGAAAGGCTGGGTGGTAGTGATTCAACTTTTCCGGCGCTTGGTTATTACAAACGTGAACTTATACAAGCCCGAAAGGCGGCTTACAGTCACCACAAAACCAAAAAGTTGGGAAAGCGAGATTATGGTGAAATTTACCATACACTGATCACCGGGTTCATGATCATTGCTTGTCATCTGCGGCCGCTCAGTATCAGTGCCGCTTATCAATCTGAAACAATAAGCTGGTAACAGATCGTGAAACCAAAGAACCGTTGAGTACTGTTCATGCGACTTCGACTACTTCAATGAAACCAGCCGGTAATTGTTGATAAGCAAGAAACGCATGCCAATGCAATGGGGAGAATGGCTGCCTTGCATTCGTTGATAGAGAAATGGCACGATGGAAGGGTTCATCCTTAGGGGTTCTGACGGAGGAATGACCGGGAGAACAATCAGTGCTCACCATAGAAGCAAGGCCTTCGAATTGTGTCGAGTGACCTCCCTCCGACTCGCAGTTACTTATCATACTATGGACTCAGGAAACCTTTTTTTCTGTTTTTAGGACGCAAGTTAAAAATAAGTCAACGGACGTGGATATAATAGGTCGGGAGAATAGAAATATAGAAAGTCGCGTAGGCCGACAAACATACTCCCAATATTCGTTGACTGGATCCGGCATATGGGAGAAGCTGTTATTGGCTGTGGAGCCATTTGAGAAGTCACGGCAATTCACGGTGTTCCACCAATTGTCACATGTATTCCAGGGAAGAGTACTCGTCATGGAAGCAAATAGGTAGAAGACGATCCAGGATAGAATGACATTGTAATAACAGTTCAAGCAGAAGAGGATAAAAACGCCGGCATAACCCACACCTTTAGAGGCAAAAATAAAAGGTGTCTGGAAGCCCTTTTGAACATCAAATGTTGTTATGCGCATAGATCAGGCTGCGCACCATATGAACTCCTCATAACTTGTCCCTGGAAAAATACTTGACCGAGACTAATCATCCTTCTCAACTCTAAGGCATCCTCAAGTTTTCTGGAATCAGTCTTATTCTTTGCAAGATGACCAGAATTAGCCACATTAAAGTTATCATGAAAAATAAACTTTGGATAATGGCATGGATAGTTACTTCACAAAGCTATACCTGCGAGTTTCAATGGTGAGAGAAAACAGTGAAACAAAAACAGTGCATAGGTTTTATCTGTTTAAAATGAAGAATGACCTAAGACGATTCATACAGTTTGGCTCGGGTAATTATAAGTGTGTTTTATGTACTGCAGGGGATATTTTCTCTCTCGCAAGTGTAGACGGTGGGGATTTAAATTTTTATAAGTTTATTTTACCTTATATGCAAACCAATGATTTCAGTTCACATGGACAGCAAATTTAAAATAAATGAAAAGCTTTGGGGCAAGATTGTGAAAAAAGTTGACTATGAAATGGAGTTTAATGAGGAGTCAAGAGAGGAGTAGTTTAAAGTGTTAAAAACAAATAACCTTCACTACTAGGAGAGGAGAGTTCCATCAAGCTATAATGACCATGGCGTTGAAGAAGCCTGATTTCTTCCAAACAGTCAGGGCTGCAAACGTTTGGTTTTAAATATATTTTTCTTTTATTTTTGTTCACATAGATAGAAAATGTACATCCTGAACGCTAATTTTAATATAATTCTTTTGTTGAGGAAATAATGTTTCTATTTATGGAATATTTTCAAACTTTTTGAGCTACGTATTGGTAAGCAAAATAACGCAGTTTGAAAAAGAATTATATTCCTCACTGCGTAATATTGCCCTGTTGTCTATGTTTTTGCAAATTGAACTATTTACCCCGTAAGTCTTTGCCCAGTTATTTTATCCCATATTAAGTCAGTAAGAATGGTTGATTTAAAACAGAGTATTCCTTTTTTATATAGTATTTGCAACCCAAAGGCCTCTTTGACTTGATTTCCAGTATAAGAGGATTGAATTATCCACGAAATTTGTGATTCCCGTGGATGCTAGCTACTCCAGCTTATGCATGAAATTTCGGGTTTTTACAGGGTAATATTATGAATGCGTCTTTAGACGCGCACGCATGCCCTGGATTATACATGAGTTAAAAAAGACTAATCCAGCTGACTTCGTTTAAAATTCACAGAAAATGCAGAGTATTTTAACAAGTGTAGTTTTTCTTTTATTTTTATTCAAAGCGATACTGACAAATGGCCATAAAGAGCCTCACATTATAAAGAGGAATGGGGTTTGGTGAGCCAATTTTCAGTTCCGCTAACGAGTGCGGCCTTCCTTGAATTATAACATTTGCACGGATTAAAATTGGAAGGAAGTTAGGAAATTATCATTTTATAATGGCTCAACTCTCATTTTAAAGTTTAGATGTACCCTTAAACAAAGGGATGATCTCCCAGGCCTCTGGTCCGCCACGCGACGTTAGCTGTCCAATGCTAACCTCCAGGAAGAACAGAGGAATGCCAACGAAGAGGACACTTATGAAGTAAGGGATCAGAAATGCACCTAAAAAGTAAACCAAAAGACTTATTTTACGTACATTTAGTGTGGAGAAGCCATAAGGAACAAACTTGGGTATTGAGTTTCACACTGCTATTTGAGAACCTGTCATCACTTCATTTTATCGTTTATTAATATAAAAACCACATAAGTAAACTAAACTCACATCAAAGGCGGAAAAATTGAGAATTGTTTAAATAAATTTTATGCATTTCAGTACAGTGGAAAGTAAACTATCAGGTATACATTACCAACCCACTAGCTTCTAATTTGTCAAGTGAAGAACCTTAATGAGTTCGATATGAAGGATGCGACAATTTAGCTTCATAAGGCCGTTAAACGCCAGAGAAGGGATTTTGAGTTATGCCTTCACATACTTGCCTTTATAATTTATAATAAAGATAAGACGAAGGGTTAAAAGAAGGGTATGTCGGACTGACGAAAATATTTGCATCGACCCCCTGTGATGATGAGATAACCAACTGATTGTAGTTCGGGTTTTACAAATAAAATGCTAGATTTATAGCAATTAATACTAGGTTTACCAGCCGATGACCATATCAGACTGCAGTAATACTCTAATAAAGCGAAAGCCAAGGTTCTTGCAAAGTTAGAATGAGCAATAAAAACGTTCCAAGTGAACGAAACGTTAATGAAGCCTTTCTTCTATGAAAACCATATTCGTTTTTAGAAATGACATCGTTAATTTTCTGCCCCGAAAAAATGGAAACCAGTCCCTTTTCCGTGGTTTTTCAGCTTTCTCCGCTAGATTATTCGTTCATTCGCTAAAGTGCCTCATCCCATATAGGATTTTGTCCACGTTTGCGAGCCTATGAAACCATAAAATGTTTCTTATTCCAAAAACATTTTTAACCCCCTTGCACAGTCCATCCACATTCGAGTCGTGGTTCTAACCAACACCAAAAGCTTTAGTATAAAATCCTTTTTTCAGCAGAATCTTCTGAAATTTTTCTATTAATATGAGTTCAGTTGCAGGTAAAATTTTTAAAGGCACAATGAACGCATACATTTCGGCGCTGTTTAAACGGTTGCAGTTGGACGTTTAATAGTAATATTACTATTTTTTATTAGTGATATTTTAACGCTTACACATGACATGTTATATTTTTATAACATATTTATGTGAAATATTTTTATTTAATTATATGCTCACTTGCATTGCGATGGTAATGACCATTTATCTTCCGTCATATGGAATTATTTTAAAATAATAGGTTGTAACTGAGCTCCAGTCGGAACTGGAAGAGACCAATTTTAAAAAAATGTCCGGTGGATGTCGTTGCCCAGCAACTTGCATCAAGCACCATACCGCGTGACTGACCTCCACTAAAAACCCCCACTTCTTACTTAACCTATTTGACCAAAATCATCCACAGTGAATGGATATTGCTTTTGTTGGTAACGGATACATCGAGTGACTAATATTGATACTAGCGAGTCTCCTTACCTTAAAAAAGTAACATTTTGGTTAGTATTTCAGGCCTTAAGGTAAATTGTTCAAATCAATATGACTTCAAATGCTCATTATCATACAGTGAAGTTGAAACCCTGGGGTAAGGTCAAGTGACTAAACCCTTCCATAGGGTTTAGATACCAACAATTTGAAGAAAACCTTATGAACCTTCGCTTTTATAATAGATAGTGTACACGGAAAGTGTCTCTATGCCATGGCCGTGACACCTCCTGATGATGCATTGCCAGTTGCCATGTGACATAGTGCGTATGTGAAAAACTTACGGCTCTAAGTTTGGAAAGAAATGCCCCCTTGGTGTCCAAGAGACCGAACAGCTTATGATGGCGCCATTTTCATGACAATATACATCATTAAGCTCTCTCTTTGGCTTTGAGCTCTGGAAGACAAAACTCTCTAGCAGACGACAATTTCCCAAAGAGGCAATTCATTTCAAACTTATCATTGGCATAGTTTTGGCCAGAAGCTAGTAAATAGAACACAGATTTATCCTTTAACACAAAGTGAGCATTATTTTACTGTAAGAGAATTAGCGTTTTCGGTGCCCCAATACAATCAACGGGCTCGTAAATCGTTCTATTCATTATAAATGTCTCAGAAAAGGTAACCTATCATATAGAAGATTATAAGAAACTAATGCATCACATTTTTCGGTTTATTTGTATTCGGCGACTCTTTAAACCTACACTACTTATTTGCAGAAGACAATCTTTTCTCCTAAATAGCGTGATTTTTGAGGGACACCTTGATAATTTATTGCATTGCTGCCAAAACCGAAAAATGTGCCAGTTTGAACTACGCAAGATAATAATCGTCTGGAAAATGAAAGCGCTACGCTTTATCTTAAACGAAGGGCTGCGAAAAACCTAAATGTGAGAACTTACCTCCCCCATTCTTGAAACAGAGGTAAGGGAATCGCCAGACATTGCCAAATCCGATGGAGAAGCCGAGACACGCAAAAAGGAAGTCCATATTTCGCCTCCATTTTTGACGAGGCTCATGACTTGCCTCAACCTGGCTGCGCACATCAATTGACGACTCGTCACTCATTTCTGAATTGTTTGCGCCTAACACTGGGGTCGTCTTAGGGCGTAAAAATTTCAGGAGCGCATGATTTTTGTTATGCCAGTGGTTACCAACCAGCTCAGTACAAATCCGCCTTCGCAGTGGGTCATTTGCCTCTTACCTCTACCCAGCGCACCTAGTCGCCTCTCAACAGCTGTCAATGGCGCAACTGCAGTTGCTTCATAAATGCTGAGGTGTCAAAGTTATCTGTGCCCTCAGCAAAGTGATCGTGTGTCGCCAACTCCTTAGTGAAAGGGTCTATTCAGAGGTGGTTTATTTCCTGCTCCGCAGCAAGGAGCATAGTGAAATAGCTTTACTGCAGATCAACCTACAGGGTGACATGCATGGTGCGACACCATCGTTTTCGGCAACGACTGTACATTGGAAATTTTGAAAGAGAAATAAAGTTTGCAACCACTGTTCACAACCTATTGAATCTTTGTATCCGCAAACTATACTGGTGCCTAACAAGAGTTCTCCTGCTTACTATTCACGGGTATACCTCTCAGATCTGTTGGAAAGGCATTTTCATGTCCACCTCCTTTGAACTGCGGCTGAAGGCTACCTTTAATACGTGAAGGGTGGTAAAAGAAGTTTGTTTAGTAGAAGAAACATAGTGTTCTCAAAAAGATAAAAAGGAAAAACTCGCAATTGAATTGCATTAAAAAAAGGCACTTAAAAATAAGTCAGTTCAAAGGAGGTTACGGATGTCTTTTCCTTACCATCAAACCAGCCGTCGTTGGGTTTATTAGGCTATTGGACAGAAGGTAATGGCAAACAAGCAAACGGTTACATACAGCACCAGCCCAGTACCAGCGCACGGATGCCAGTTAACAGAAATGTATTTTTCAACAATTATGTCTATTTCCATCTATAGTTGAATAAACACTGCTTGGCAACTTCAATCCAATGGAAACTAGGATGACGTCACTACAATAATTTTCTGCAATACGACCAGATGTGTAGACTGTTCTAAGCATTGCCATAAGTACTTAGCACCGAACGATGTGAGGTAAGTTATAATAATTATTCATTAATTTCACATATTCCAAATCAATAAAATATGTCGGAATTTATTTTGGTCTATCGGTGAAGAGTTTTGTAGGAAAACAGAAATCTTTTGCCATACTTTCTTCAAATTCTATTAATTTAGCCTCAGCAGGCCGAGATGGCAGAAAAGAACGAGATAGAGGCTGGAACATTGATTTTTACTGGATGCCAACCGTAGATATTACTCTCTACATATCAGCAAATATAATCAAAAGATTGTCTTTAAGTGCTCTAAATAAAAGTATTCGCCTCACTAAAAGCAATAATTTGATTTCTGAAACTAATTCTGGCAAAAAATATGTATATGTTGATTTATTTGAGGAATGGTTCTAGGAAGTTTTAGCTGTTCTTTTCGCTAAGTTTTATCCTACTAATATGAAACATATAATTCCAAAATTGAAGCAAAATGAATGCACATGTATGGCATAATAGAAAAATAATAAAGTATAGCAGAAAGAAGTGATATTAAATTATAACGATTAATCTTGAAGTGGGATAGTTCCGCATCAGATGGCAGATATAATCGGATTGGTAACTGATTTTGGAGAGAAAGGAGAGAAATTGGTTGACGCAGGCACTCGAATCACCATGGCACGCCACATACAGAGAATGATTGATCTCATGAAAATTTAGCCAGAATTCTGAAATGTGTTTACGATTGCTAAAATTATTGAAGTGTGGTTGTAATATAAACTATCGTATATACTAATTTGCAGTTGTCGTAAATACGGCTAGAATTCGGCTTTTTAATGCACGGCTTTTCAGTGGCTTGTTAAACTGTACTGAGTAAATAGCATTAATTCAATAGGGTGCATTTATATACTGATTTTCATGGCTCTAATAAATGCAAGTAT
Source organism: Schistocephalus solidus (assembly GCA_017591395.1). Lineage (NCBI taxonomy): Eukaryota > Metazoa > Platyhelminthes > Cestoda > Diphyllobothriidea > Diphyllobothriidae > Schistocephalus > Schistocephalus solidus. The sequence goes on from WEDG01011564.1 coordinate 33,788, forward strand.
GGTTTACAGGAAGCTTGTACAAAAAAACGCATTTATTTGAAAATAAAATTATATTAATGCAATGTTTTCAGACCGCGCAATGGCTCTTTGACTATCTTCCTATCAAATTCGTTTATCAATGCCAGTCATGAAGTATATACTGTACTTAACACCCACAGTAAGCGTCATTGAAAATTATACGGTATCTATTCCCTATATAGTAAGGCCTCCTTTCTCCTTGGGCATCTCACCTTCTTTGATGAAAGACTATTAAAACCTTGGTAACTGGAACATCGGTAAATATTTGAAAGCACAAAGGAATCTCACAACGTATTGTTTTTTGGCCTGGATGTTTCCTTCATTATTTTGGAGAAAGTTTCATGCGTGTGCATATGACCGTCGGTGTGACTCACAACACCACATATTATCCAGGTGAATAAATCAACCAATATATATGGCGGCAAATTGGTGAAGCATATACTTATTCCCAAAGTTTTCGCTCACTTATAGCTTTTTTGCAAAGGGGGTAAACTGAAGAATGCTATTTTTCGATTGTGCCAGAACGTTTGTATTGAGGTCTTGAAAATTTTTAGTTTAGTTAGATAATGGGAGAACTGACTTGTGAGGGCGAGCCAGAAGGATGTACGGATTTATCCAAAGGACGTTACTTCCTCGGTACGCAAACCTGACTAATACACGAAATTATAATCGTCGAAAGTGAAGCTGTAATCACATATCATCCCACACAGCTTTCTAAAGTTATTAGAAGGATGCTTTACCAAAGCTGTTCATATTTCCTGAAGACTTTCAATCCAGCCTCATGCAAATAAAATAATTCATCATCAGCCTCTGTACGATCGAAGTATACCACTGTTATCAACGGAAGAAGGCAGACTAAAAGTCATGTAAGATAAAATAGATTATGTAAAATAGAATGCGAGACAGTTTATTCTGATTCCACTAATGTATTTAAATTAAAACGTCAACTTTAAACCTCTAAATGGTGTTGCGTGATCAGAATTGGTAGGTTGCTTATGCTTCACAACCTTATTAATAAAATAACAGTAATTTTGGATACGTTCTCTGCATGGTTTACAATAACGATAGCTCAGGTACTAACCAAAGGCCCAAACACGTGTTTGGTCGATATTATACAGCTGCATGCCAGTTAAGAGGGGTAGCCCTCATCAGTGCTTCCACCAGCGTTTCCAATTTAGTCTCTGCTAGATATTCCATTTTTGAACTTTGAAATTTCCTTTTCTTTACATTTCCTCTTAAAACCATACGTTTCCTTGGAGCAAACCAGTCGTAATGAAACTGTATAAACTGAGTTAGAAAGTGGAATATGAATACTTGAGCTAAAATCTAGCATTAACAGCGGGATAACAGCGTAATATTTGTAAACGTATGACGGGCATCCGTTACTTTTCACGTGTTGCATGATTTATGCTACTGATGACAAAGGTAATATGCAAAAGCCGAGACATGTATTTCAACGACGCAGTTTTATTTCCATTGATTCTTTCCAAGAAAGCGTTTGGTTTCTGATTAAATTATAGAAGCAAAACTTCAATTTTTATGCCTGACAAAACTCCACAGAATTACGAAGTTTGATGACTGTTGGAATTTCTTGCCCCGTTTCCACATCCTTTTGCTAAATTCAGACACATACAGTCGATCAGTGAACCAACAATTTTATTCCCGGAATAAATTAAACATTTTTTAGCTGAATTAAGTCATTTGGGTCAAATTCCATCTTTTAAAGTCTTGTTATTCAAAATCGTGTCCAAATCACTCCAGAAGGTTTGCAGACGTTTATGGCAACAAGCTCTGTTATTGTCTAAATTTCCTCTGCTATAAGTAGACTTGGCAGCAATAATTATAATCCCGACTATTGTTTGGGGAAGGGTACTGGGATAAGGTGTCATGGAAACGCCCTGGTTATTATAACTATAGGGCAGAAAATATGTTTTAAGTACTTTTTTCCAAGAACGATGGAATGACCATTTGCGGGATACTCTGCGAAGAGATTGGTTATTCGAGGATAAATCTATTAGTTTTCTGACATGACAGATTGGTTAAAGGTGACTTCTTAGGTCCTGAATAACCACTGGGGGAATCGATTTTGTTGTGGACTTCATAATAAGACGAGTATGAAGGGGGAATTGAATTAAAAAGGCCGGTAAAAATGAATTTCACATCTCTGTTTTTCAGGACATGAATGCAGTAAAGCTGATTTCCGCGTCAAGGAGGAAAGAAGGGATTCTGAGCGTATATGTGACGATTTAGAATGTAATGCCTACGCCATGGATTTTGGAGAGCTTAGACTCCTATAAAATGGGAAGCCCTGTGGACTAGCTTGTGCAAGTCTCATATTCAACGTTAGTGCATATATTTTAATTTTGCTTATGAGAACTGGTAGGAAGCTTAGAGGTGGATTCAGAGGCTCGGTTCGTAACTTCATTAGCTGGATTAATAGAGGTTGGAAAAAGAATATCTGCTTTATAATTTCTCACATAATGGATCATAAAAGAATTTTATAAAACAATTTTCTAAGTGCGTTTGGCTCTGAAACTGGTTCATCAGAAAGTAGACGACAGGGAACTGAGGTATCACCGCAATTGAAGTTGCTTTGCCAGAAATTATTTTATCGAGGGAGAAGTCATTTATGACTTCGAATTAAAAGGTATTTTTTGTACGTGTGTAAATTAGTTAGAACCGCATTAAACTGGTAGTAGGGTTCCTTTGATCTTGAAAAACAGAGACGAAAATATTTCTATGACACTTAATTTCTAACAAAATGTAACTGCCTCTCACTACATCGATCCACAATGAGTTGAGACCTTAGTCAACATTTTCCAGGGCTTATTTGATTGGCAGCCTTACAAGGAGTAGTACGGGCAAATTCAAGCAAAAAGCGTGTTATGATGTGAACAGATAAATTAAGTGCAGTGGAAATTTCCAGAGACAAATGACCTATGTAGGTCATAAAATTGTAAGAAGTGGAAAAACCTACTAGGTTTGACTACACCGTCTTTTCAGTAAAACAAACCGTCTGGTAACAAGCGTTTAAATGGAAATTTAAGGATGGGTTTATGTATTGCACAATATGTCTGGACTCCAGTTGAAAGCCTTTACCCTCAGTCCGGCAGTCTTTTGAATAAATTATCTTTCAGTTATTGTAATACGGCTGCGTGTGCTCCCAAAACGAACAATTGAGGCACTGCTGTCTGAAAAAACACGTACTTGTCAGTTCAACCGACAAAACTGTTAAACGTGTCTTTAAAAAAAGCAATGTTTTAAACATTCATTTTAGGAGTAAGCTCAGCCATATCACAATAAGCGTTAGGTAAGTTGCCCAAAAGACTACCGGACCGAGGGTCATGGCTTTCAACCTGGCTGTAGCCAATGAATCTTGATCACACACTTACCTTTTCAACTCAGCCTTTTACACCACCGTATCAGGTGGAGTACCTCCTATAAGGCAAAGTTAATAGGATCATCAAAGGCACTTCAATGCGGGAAGCCAGTGAGTAAAACATAGTTACAGAAATGTTACTTCGTGAAAACCGAAACTATTGAACAGTCGCATAAGCAATATGTCGTGAGATTACATAGGGTATTTAAATAAGCTAAATAACTGACTGATAACTTAAAAATGTTGTCCAAAAAATAGAACTTGCTGGTGGGTTAGTGGAATTTCCAGACATAATGCTTGCAGGTATCCTGAACATCGTGGGATTGTTAATCTTGCCAAAGAGAAAGCTTTAGTGATACCAAGAAATTTTGAAGTATGAACTTGCTTGGAAGGTCCTGCGGCATATTGTCTAGGAAATGTAAATCAGGTTTGACTGATCTGACATGAGCATGAAGGAATTGTGCATCTGAGCCTGAATGAGACAGCCGAGTAGACCGACGAGTAATGGGAGACTGAAAATATAGTGTGCTTTGAGACAATTCAATAATGATGGGCGCTTCTCAAAGAGTTAATAAAACGGTTAGTTGAACACCAGGCAAGAAACTTTCTGGCAGGTTGAATGGAAAGAGGAAACTGCAGTCGGAAACTGAAGTGCTGAGAGGCGGAACCAACCGCAAATGACCAGCAGTCATCGAATTAAATTTGTTCGAACAACACTGGATATCAGTCTTACCTAATAAGGAGTCGATTTCCTATGAGCAACTGTGATCGAAGTGTAAAAATTCAACGTCGGTCGAGGAAAATAGTTTTTTTCAACATGGAGATATAGTAGACTCGCTATCTCATGAAATGTCAACCAAAATTCGGAAATATGTTTTCTAATTGAACAAATTACTTACGTGGGGTAAGCATACACATTATCTTGCAACCTAACCCCCAAATGCTTCAGTCACGGTAGGATGCCGAATTTTGCATGAGCATTTGTTGACTGCCCGTGAAAAGGTGTACTCTATAAAAAATGGCTACTTAAGTAGCATGTAATTTCCTACTTGATTTTCGATGCTCTTATTAATTCAAATATATCTTATAGTAAAAATGCACAAAAATATTCTTTCTTATACAGCTTCGGTAGCAAATTATGTCTTCTTTAAATTTGATGCTTAAAGAAAGGGTATTTTTGGTTTTTAAAATTTCTAATTATGAGATTTTTGAAGACCATGACATATTTATTCATAAAACATCGAATCCGTTAAGTTATTCATGTTCCCTCTAATGCATACACTGTTATCCAAATCCATTACAACCTCTTATGTGAATTCGTCTTCATAATGTACAAAAATTTGTTATTTTTGCTTACACGGAACGTATACAGCATGTAGTTTGTAAATCCTCAATTCAAGTATAACTGCCGGTAGCGTTCAAAATTATTCGGCAATCTGGAAACTTTTTGAAAACCAAAAACTCTTTCTTTAAGGATAAATTTAGAAGAAGGCGTAATGTGGTACCGAACGATTACACGAAATAACAAATTATGCCTCTATACTATAAGATATATTTCAATTAATAAGACCATCGGAAGTCAATGAGATGGGTGCGTACACTTATGTGGTCATTTCTTACAGAGTACACTTTTTACTACAGGCAGAAAGTTGCTCATTCAAAAGCCGGAATTCTTTCATGACTAAAATATCTTGGAATTAGGATGCAACTCTACTTAATTAATTTCATTTGAGTCAAAAACACATTTTGACATTTCGGCTAAAATTTCATGACTAACGGAATCTACGGCGTATGCTTCCCGATTCGAAGAGTGTCTACTCTTATGGAAAGTTAATAAAAAGCTTTGTTAACTTTCATTTTTGTTCGTTTCAAACCACTACCTGCACGAAGTAAATCATTTCTCATTTTTATGCGACTGAAAGTGAAGAGCAGACAACATTCTTTCAAAAAAAGGTTACAATTGATGGAAAGAATGTATCAGTATTGACATAAATACTTATTACAATCATTCTGTGTTCTACAGTCAAGTTATTTTAGGTCATACTTATGTTGGCACAAAATTTGGATCTACCTAGATTACATTCGGGTTCCATATTGTATATGGAGAATTCCAGCTGTGATATACTATTAGCATGATTGTAAGTGTAGATGTTGTAAGCTTCAATTTTCCTCACTTGCGATGGAGAATTATATCATCACGCTGTCTAATCAACAGTTAATATTCATTAGTACATTGTACAAAATACCTGATTTACTGCAGACTTCTAACAATGCATTATAATAGACCCGTTTGACGTCGTTGGGAAAGGATACCATGGGTACAAAATGCTTAGGACTCATGCATTGTTTTAATTTTTGGGCAAGTGACAAGTCAAGAGGAAAATGCTTGGTTTTACGTGCAAAAATGTTATGCCAGAAGAAGATACTTGTTCTTTGCGTGCAAATTAGGATAGTCTTAAAACATTATGCATGATAAAAGTACAACTACGGATTTCCTCTCGCCGCACAACCTCTGTTGCAGGCCGTCTGTCTGCAAGGGTTTATTTTACATGTGAAGCAGGATATCCTAAAAATATGCTTCTTGACAAAATCCATACACGGATATCCTGCAAAGCCCAATGATCGAGTAAGCATAATGCCTGTACTCCTAACCATGAAAACGTACAATCCTTCCTACAAAGGGTAAACTAAGTCCATTGACACTTTATCTTAATGCTTTGATGCAAGTAGTTTAGACGATTACTAGAGTCAATGGATCCTTTCAAAACTGATGGAGTAAGCCAACAGCTACCCACTAATAGAATATTAAATCGCAGTCACAAAACGAATAAAATAATGAAATAACGTGCCATAACTGATCTTTTTTAGGAAATCGCTGGCCGCAAGACTGCAAGAAGTGTTAGAAGAAGAGTCAACACAGCCTCCTTCTTACAAAGTGCAGAAGTAAATGAAACTAGCAAATTGCCAACTGATATGAGGCATGAGTATGATAGCACACACCCATCACTGACAGTCACTTAACATGTGAACAGGGACCAGTCTACTGACACATGCTCTGCTATCTTTCATCTTCTACAGAACTTGAAACAATTCTGAATGAGAAAGAATAACGTGTGCACTGTAATCTCGAGAAAAAGCAAGAGAAAAACTAATGAGGCAGGATCTTTAATCACCTCAGTTGAGTAGAGTACAGATGAACACTTTCTCATGCAAAGGGACTGTGGAGGACCAGACAAAGAAAAGTACTACTCAAGCCGCAAGGAGTCCAATGAGATCCTGCCAAAATAGGTTAATTAACCAAAGTTGTCTGATGATTGAAATGTAAAGGACAGCTTTAATTTACGTCCGAAAAAGGGCTATCATGTGTAGAAGAGCGGCAATTGTCTGAGCAGTCGAAGAAAATCCTAAGTGACAGGACAAAGCCACGGCGGATTCGGAAAACCTCTGTTGCTTCAAAAGCTAGGGAGAGTTTCGTCAGAGCCGCCACGCAATTAGTTCGAGTGCAGGTCACTGCAGTTGATTGCAACTATAACATCATCCTGAAAGATGTGCCCGAAACTCCCAAGTTACCATCGTCAAATAAGAAGGTCAGACGGATTTAAGAACCGTGCTTGTTAATATAGGGAATTCAGGACACAAATGCAGAACCCAGCTTGTTTCCAATGTCTTCTGAAATAAATTATTCAATCCAATGAAAGGCGTTTGCCTACGGAAAAGTTCATGCTCCAAAAGCACACTCCTGAACATTCTAGTCCACCAAATTTTAGTCCATTAATTGTTTTTCTAGTTGTGAAGTGCAGGCTGAATTTATTCTCCCAGGAAATTTGCAACCGAGGAGTTTTTCAGCTGGATTACGCACCGCCGGAGCGACTAAAATGTCAGCAGTTGTTCCAGGAGCTCCGAATCTTACTGTGGAGTGGAAAAAACCTGGTTATATACAACAAACATATAATAGGGCGGTCATCTTCGTTTATATGGACTCACCCTGTGAGTTGTTCGCCAGAACTATATCAAATGGCAAATTTGGTAGCATAACGGACTTAGAAAAAACAAAGAAACAAAAATGTATGTACACAAATGCTCAAATGCTGTCAACTAACCTAGATGAGCTCAAAGTGTACTTATACCAAACATTACCACATGTCACTTTCATAACTGAAATGGGATATCCACGAAATCAGCCAATCAAGAAGTCGTTCTCCCCGGTTTTCAATTGTTCAGAAATGATAGGGTGGTACGTGAGGATGGGTATGTGCTCATTTATGGCAGACATGGTCTGCTCTTCCATAAAAAAACATGATAGCTCGCATGCAAAACTGCAGCGATTTGACTTACCATCAGAACGCCGATGTCACATGCTTTCAACTTTCTGACGGTCTACCGATCACCAAGGAAAGACTTGCAGTCTTGTCCAAGTCTGATAGAGGAATAAGAAGCGTTTGTTATCTAATCTGATTTCATAATTATGGGTGACTTCAGCGCTCTGATTATCGATTGGAATTTAAATTCTACAGCAAGCTCAGAAGTAAACTTTGATAACCACCTCCTACAAACAATACTAAAATCATCTCTTACACAATAAATCTTATCCCCAAGCAAACTACCAGGAAAGGCATCAAGCCAACTGCTTCTAAATCCTTCCGGCAAATGCCCCCGACAGCAATGATATATTAAACTGCCTATCCTCTCATAGTAAAAGAGATTGAGCCATCCCACAGTGGGATCATCCATTCTTCTCTGTACCTAACTGAAGTATACGCTCAGATGCAGCATATGGCAGGGAATTCTTAGACAAATGAAAGATGACGAGTGTCCTATAGACTGGAATTCAAAATTTACCAGGTGCATCTTCGCGGATTTGTTGTAATGTTAGTTTTTATCACACGGACTTATCACCAGATACTACAATAATTCGAAAAACGTTCAATAACATATCCCGGTGACGAACAACCACACTGAAAATGCTAGTAAACCACAAGGGAACTTTGAGGAAATCTTAACTCAGGGAGAAGGAAAATGGTAAGTTGTCTTGTTTAGTAAACCCATAAAGGGTTTGAAAGTAACCCAGGCCCATGGTGCCGCAATAAGCGGGGTTTAGGTGGGCCTAGGCGGGGATTTGGCCCCGCTTCTTTGGAGCATATGTAATATTCTGGGAACCCCAAATTTCCTGAATGCTACACATAGCTACACAGTGTAATTTCACGGGTCTGTGAAAAAGATTTCGAACATGAAAAACTTTTCTAACCTAAAAAATAATTATTTAGCTGTATAATTGTCATTCAGGCGTACCTAACGTCAGCATGAATAGAACCCTGTGCGTGTTTAAATTACTCATTTGAAGGGCACTAATCTGCTAATCGACTCGCGTGTTGAACGGCGTGGTTTCGACCGCCACCTGCTCATCTCGATCTTGTTTGCCTTCAGTGGTATTTAAACTTCTGATTTATTGTGTCTTTTTAAAATTTTTTCTTTTAATTTATATGATGAAATTGATACTTTCATGCCATAGCTAATATTAAAGGTGTGCTAGTCGAATTATCTGTTTGGTAGCTGTCCTGGTTTTGAAGGTGCATTTATAACCGTTATGTATTATTTTTACGGTGTATGCTACGTAATTATGAAAACATACGTACCTTGGATATCACCTGAGCATGATAAACAGACGCGTATAGCGCCAGATGAGGGCATATTATGCGGCTACTGAACCCTCAGATCCTGCAGCTCCATCAACGTCATCCATAGTTCCTCATGAATCTCTGGAACGTTAAATGTCTTTATTAACCCCAGAAATGCCTACTGGTATGTTTTCACGTGTCTTAATTACTGAGCTGTGTAGAGTCCGCGGAATTGATGGAAGGGGCAACCGCAGTTCATAGCACAGTCCTCGCGGGCCTTAAAACGCAGATGTCTCTGCCTTGAAACGCCGATGCCACTGAACACCACAAAAAATATATTAAATAACTTTGCGGCCCTTCCACTCTGAGCTGCCCAAGGCCCCACGGAAACTGTTGCGTATGCCTCTTGCATGCATCAATAAGCCCCTGAAGAGTGGGTGCTATGTCCATTTGAGCCTTCAAGAGGTCTGCGTCGTGAATATCGTTTTCTGCCGACAATTATGGTTCCGGAAATGCACATTCAGTTGCATATTGATAGAATAAACATTTTAAGAGTTCTAGTAAATGCCTATGGCCCATAATTTGCCCTATAAGCCACCCGGTTTTGGCTAACCCTCGCTGTTGGCGTGTTCTGCAATTCCAGAAAACCGGATCCATTGGAAGACTTTTTGGAGGAAACTGCGTCAAGGAGCTGAAGGAATTGCTAACGAATGACTTGCATGACCCATTGAAGGACGCCATTTTCAATATAGTGTTACAGAAGGTCATCTGTGACACGCTAGCCAGGTGTTATATTAGACAAGTTAAAGCCCATAATGGCTTTTATGGATGCGACAGGTATGCAATTTCTTAGTGATAACATTGATCTCTGCAGATGTTGCCATATGGGTCAGCCGTCGCTAAACGCATGACATTCCCCGCTTTAAGTGGCCAGCTGCGTGACCACAGGTCTTCTCGATTGCGATCTGAAAACTTTGTGTCAAAGGTTCCAAAATCCTGGTTAAATTTCAGACAATTCCGTCATTTGGCCTAAGTTGCAGAGGCAATGGACCGCTCATTTTGAGTGAAATAAACTTCCACCTGACGGAACGCCGATACACTGCGTTTTCGGAAGGACAACTTGACTTTGGAGAAGGCCCGTTGGAATGGGTTGCGGCCTACGAACGAAGTACGTGTGCCTTAGAATTAACAGTATTTTTGGTAGATTTTCACCGCCACCTGTCTTCAGAGTCCGATGAAGACGATGACAAAGACGTAAATTGTCCACGGCCATTCACAAAGCGTTTATGTCGTTGGCCCAAACCACCATCGTTACTCCGGTAGGCACGTATATGTCTTACGGATTTTAGGCCAAAAATGGACAAAAACATTCCAGTAACTTTGAACACGTGCTCTAGGCCTTCAGAGCCTAAATCTGTTGTTGTTTCTGTCAAAGGAAACCGTCTGGACATCCCCAAACAGAAGGCGGAATTCCTGTAGTAGGCTTGTTGGCCTTTTTGTTTTATGAAATTTAACTATTAAAAAAGCAGATCACAACGCCTCTGATCGGGCTGTTATAATAAATGAACTTAAACAGCTTCGGGCTATGATCATGGAGAAACTTCGGTCTGTGATGGAGACTACCACTTTGATCAACCAGAGACCATCCACAGCTGATTGCCTGTGTCTACCACAAAGGCTTTCCGAGCAGTTATCTAAAAGCTGCGTTTAGAGGACAACTGCTTCCACGAACCTGGATGATTAGATGCACTATTATTTACGCCTAATGGCTTACAGATAAAACTCCTTCCTGTGGTTGGAGTTTATTAGACATTTTCTGTTGGCAAGGCTCCAGCTGCCTTTGTGCCTCATCTTTTGCTGGGGTGGTTATGCAGGCAAGATGTCGTTCGTTGGCAGCCCACTATACGCTGTCTTTACTGGTATGTGTAAACCATTTGTAACACTTTCAGAGGCAATCAGTAAACACAGTACTTTTAGTACTACCTTCAGTTTATTAGTTAGAAAAATAGTCTGACTGGTTTCACGGAGCGAGAGATCGGTATGGTAGACGGTCGAAACGACGTGATTCCACAAACCCAGACGCACAGGAGTGACCATTGCTGCCAGCGTCTGAGGACACGGTAAATACTGTTATCCTATATTCTGCCTTTCATTTGTCGCATTGTTTTAACTTCTACTTCGAAATTCGTGTGTATATCTGCGTGACTGATTTTCTGAGTGCACGAACAGATCGAGCAGCAGGGTCAGTGCTACAGACAACAGCTCACAGTGCAGTTAGGCTGATCAGAACATCGCAGCCAAAATATCGATACGAGAAGTGTTCATGCCTCGGCGGCCGGCATCAGTGCGAGTGTGCGTGCGCGCTAGTTTAGACATGCAAAGACTGCGGAACGCTGATTTGGCGAATGCTTTATACTATTCAGTGCACTTAGACGACAGTTCGGCTGGGTGGAAGAGGGGCCGCTGGGGCATTGCCTAAAAGACCATAGTCTTCTAGGCCCAGCCCAGTATTCTAGTCTGGGTAAACGTAGACGTTTTGTGGTTGATTTTTGGCAACAATTTTAAATACGTTTAACTACAATAGTAGTTGGAATTTATTAAAATTACTCGGTAATTTCATTTTATTCACAGTATTTTATACCTACCTTGTTCAGCTGTTTAACCTGTCACTTATCATTTACAGGAATCAGTCAAAGATGATGGCGCTGCGTGGTCGAAACCATCGATGAAGTTTCCTTTACATAGCATAACAAAATAACAAACATTGGCATTTTAAGTATTTTTTTAAACCCTGTAAATTTTTATAATGCATTTCTTCTGCGGAATTTGTATGCATTACATTTTATGCAAGGACTGGTTTCCTGAACGCATGTGTTCTGCGTAGAACGTAGGACCCGTGATGTCACCTAATGTTCGAGGTCGCTTAGGGGCTTCGATGTGCCTCATTTAAGGGTGCAACAGTACTGTGACTGGGAGGCAGTGCATTAGGGGCGAAAAAGTCGATGAATCGATAGGTACAATGAACGTCGGAAAATGTGGGTCTAAAATTCTTGCATTCCCTGCCATAGGCGGGGCCCAAGCCCCGCCATTTTGCCGGGGCTGTTGCTAGCAGGGGTGCGGTAGAAAACCCGAGGCTTTTCTGAAACTACATAAGTCAATCAACTGGAGGTAGGGGCCCCATACCTTTGTATGAAAACCAGATGAATGTTTTGAACATTGCGAGGAAGCGGTAAAAGCTGAGTATCTAGCTGAATCCCTTCAGTCAGTTTTTACCGAAGGAGCCAATTTAACCGCTGATTAATACCGTATGGATGAGATGCCGACAATTGACTCAATGATCCTCAAAAGATATTGTTCTTTAAGAACTGCCGAAACTAAAAGAACTGAAATTTACGGATCCTGAGGAAATACCTGCGAAGTGGTTTAAGGAAGTTGCCGTAGAATTGACAGAACCCTTGTGTCTACTCTTCTGTTCAGATTGCCGCCTGAGTAGAAGACTGCATGGATTTCATGTATATATAAAAGGATAAGCTCTGCTTCGACAAAGAACTACCAGTTGACGAGCTCACCTCTATTTATTCTGCCGTCGCAAGTATCTACTGTCGCAGGAACTTGCAGTTTTTTAGCTGACACTTCACAGATAACTCAGCATTACTGGAGGACGTCTACCCAGTGGCATCTTTTAAATAAGTGTACTACAGTTACACCATAGATAAAATTTTTATGCCTTGAATTAACCGGGCAGGATGGTCCTCTCGCATCCGTTTGGATATGAGTCTTGTTGGACTGATATAATCCACCTCCCAGAAGCGATTAAAGGCATTCATGCATATTGAAAGAGCAGTCTATCCTTATCTTCGACACAACGATGTTGAACTGCCGATGACCGAGGAAGAAGAGCTTTTTCTTGTACTTTCATTTAGATCGGATCCAGCAAGCAGACTTTTACAGCATCGCTTAAACGCTGCTATTGTCCGCACGTACCTGGCCGCTAGAATAGGGCTTCCATGAGAGTACTTAGTTTCGTGTCCTGCTCTTCACCCTAAGCCTGAAGATAACCTTAACCCTAACCGTTATCTCTGCTCTATTCTTCCGAACTTTGGCGCAAAGCTGCCTGTATTACAGTGGTTATGTATTTCCCGTGTTGGACCGGTAATAAAGCTTTAGGTGCGTCATCAATGGCCACTTAATAAGCCATTCAATTACATACACAAAATGCAGGTTAAAATTACTGAGCGGTAGTTTTCCGACTCCCGCCTTAACCTATATTGTAGGCCCGAGGGACGTAAAGCCTCCTCGATTTTCTCCTCTGAAATATTTGCACTGATTGTCAGAGTATAGCAGTCAATTTGATCCTGCCTCTACTCTTGATCCTGTCTTGAGACCCAGCACATTAGGGCGAAAAGAGAGGGCGTGGTAGCTACAGTGCAACTCTTAGCCAACCCCCACCACCAAACTGTGCACCTCGTCGGAATCGACAGCCGAAATGTCGCAGGGCTGTCATCTACCGAAGGGTGAACGTATGAATCCTGTATAGATCAGGTGACCGCAGTCTTCAGTTGGAGCATGTTTTCCCTTTTTGATGCGGGAAAGAAACACAAATTATCTTCTAATCAGCGCTACGAATCATGTCTTTGTTGCTTTCATTTTCATCATTGGAGGAGCGAAAGTGGCTTCATGAGTATAACCCGACTAGAATAAAGCAGAGAAAATTGTGGTTCTCATTTGGCCATCCGTTTCCATTACCCTGTTTTTGCGCCTCATTATCGGAATCGGGTTGCGATTTATTTCGTCATTAATTTTTTAATATAATAAAGACCTTGACATATTCGACAGACTTTCACAGCTTGTTCACCTCCTAGTTCCTTTGAAGTTTATAAGTCGCAAATTTTTATTTATAACATCGTCTTTGGCTCACGTGTAAATGTTATTTGCTCGCCGCTTTCATCATTCTCCATTTACAATAATTGTTATTGGTCCTGGTGACTCGTCATACAGTTGCTGCTTAATATTTCGGTCTGATTCAATAATTTCGGTTTATAATTTTATTCCTCAACGAGCTTATTGTATTCCAGTACTCGTTAAAAAAGTTACGGTCTAACCCAGGGTGCGTTCGCTTGTTAAATACATTTCCCTTCTGTAGGTTCATCAGTCACCGTTCAGGTGATTTAGGCTGATGGGACGTGGAATATTCGAAGGGCATTACAATATAATTACTAGATCGTATCTATGGTTTATCCCGTGGATTTAGCGCAGACTTCCCTTTTAAGCTAAATACAAGTTCCAGACAGTTTGAACGATATCATTTCTTAAGACGTGTCCCAAATGTCCTGTTTTATTAGCACATAGTTTCTGATTGGTTTTTCCAGAATTTTTTTATTGAATGCAGCTGAATGGCCTTAAAAAGTCTTAGCCTGTTAGCAGATGTTGGACTAGGTAGAGTCTCCAACTACGAGGACACACTTGTTTATGCAAATGTTGATCAGTTCAGTTAACAGAAGGGCATCGCGTTAAACAGTCCTAGTTGGTGGATAGTGGTGCCTGCAAATGTAAAACAACCCTAGTAGCAATTTATATCGAGTTGATGTACGTGAATAGCTATTTATCAAGATAAATGTCTCTTAAACCTCATTGGTTAGTCATGTTATAGCAATCAGAAATTTCATTGGTTGCCGTTCTTTAAGCGCATTGCGACACTGTAACGCGCCCCATACGTACAAGCAGCGACCCAGAAGGAAAAGAAGACGTGTATGTGTACAAAATACTAGTAACCTATGTACAGTAGGAAACTAATGGGAAAGGGGAACCTAGGTACAAAAATAATCCAAGTTCGTTGGATGGCTGTTCGATTGAGATCCGGGAGGAGCGACAGACGGGCTGCGGAGATGGTTCCTGGTTGAAGATGCGGCCGGAAAATGGGGGTTCAGGATTTCATTCCTCAGCCGTATTTATAACATCTCCCTTGACAAGGTCGGATTTCACCGGTGATGATTGGTTGAGTTGCATTAGGGAAATGCATTTAAACAAACTTAGGCTAAATTTATTTTCCTTACATTAAAATTTAAACTATATTGTTATGTTTTTAAAACTTTATAAGAAACGTAAATCATGTTGAAGTGCTAGACGTATAAAATAGGATGAAGAATCGCTCGCGGGCCACTACAGGGGCACGTTTTCTAAAAGATTCTACGGACGCGCATGGAACACGTGGTTGGAACTCACTTGCTTTCCCTCCCTAAAAGGACTCTGCTGTCCTCAGAGAATCAGCTATTTTAGTAGCCGATCCGCTTTAAGGAGGGCACTCTACAGTTTTCAACTTGTTGTTCATTGCCGAAGACCCTCAGGCAGTGCTTAGCCCCTTCCGGAGGAACCTCTATGTAGTGCTCAAATTTTTGAGTATTGTCCTGGTGAGACGGGCTAGCATGCGTCTCCGAATGTTCGGCATTCTCCCCTACATGATATCCTGGCTTAAGGCGGTTGAAATGAACGGAGAACTCCTCAGAATACGGCCTATCTTGGTGGCGGATGAGGCAAGTGGTGTCTGACAGGACACGAGAAACAACATAAGGACCAACCCACGCTGGATTAAATTTCGGTGGTACCCCAGCAGGCGCTGCGAAATTTCGCATCTATACGATATCCCCCACCTGGTATTGGGTACCATGCGTTAGGTGGTCGGAGTTAGCTTGGCTGTCGCCGTTCTTTTGGAGATGTAGGCGAGCTTCCTCGAACTGCTCCTCATAGAGTTCCTTAAGCGTAGGCGTATGTGCTACGTTTTTCCATTCGATGTTCAGCCGGAAGATGAAGGTCTTCAGGGAGTTGCATCTCTCGACCACACGTTAGAAAGAATGGCGTTTGGATCGGCAGGCCAACATGTAGGCTGGTAAAACTTCGTCCCAGTTTGGTGTGGCAGTTCTATCAATAAAGGCCCGCAAGAGATTAATGAGGGTCCGGTCGGTCCTTTCAACTTGAGTACTATCCTGAGGGTGGTATACAATCGAACGTGTTTTCTTTATATTTAGGAGTTTGCAAAGCTGCAGTACGACAGCATTTTCAAATGACGACCCTCGGTCTGAGTGAATTTGGTCCGGAGCTCCCCAACGGCAGACCCAACAATTGAATATAGTTTAAGCCACGGTGACCGCAGAAGCATCAGGCAGGGGCACAGCTTCTGCCATTTTGGTAAAGAAATCCACCATGACTAAGATGAACTTATTCCCTTTAGCAGATGGTGCTATTAGCCTAACAAGGTCAACCCCTACCCACTCATTGGGTAGCCTGTTTTAATAGGCTGGAGGGGAGCTCCTAATGATTGGTTGGGTAACTAAGAAGCCAAACAGAACTCGCACGACCGAATGATGTCCTGCATATTGCGTTTTGATTTGGTCAAAAATAGCGTTGTCGAAGGGCCCACTCGGTTTTGTGAATTCCGGAGTGACCCAGTTCTGCATGCATCCTTTCTACTACATCGTTCACCATTGAAAGAGGTATCAGAACACGCTTCGGATACTGTTCGCTGTCGCGGTAGAAAAGGACACCGTTCTCAATTAACAGTTTGTCTCAAATGCTGTGGAGACACCGCGTTTCGTAGCTCTAGCCCACTAGCTCTGACTTGCTGAGGGGCCTGGCGTTGCTTACCTTCCTGTTATAAATTGGAGATGTGTTAGGATCGTCTCTCTGAGCTGCAGCAAAGAGTAGGCACTGGTCGCTTTGTAAGGCAACGGCGGATATAGTGACACCAGTGCACGACGGGTATTCACCGTGAGGGTGATGCAGTTTCCTTGAGAGAGCATCGGCATTTCCATGCTGGCGATCCGGTCGGAACACGCATTCGAACTCGTATTCCGCCAGTTTTTCCTGCCACTGAGCGACTTGCCCCTCAGGATTCTAAATGTTCCGCAACCACGTCAAAGAACTTTGATCCGTGCGCACGATGAATGGCCGATACTGAAGGTACGGCCGACATTCTTCAACAAAGTTTGTTAATGCTAGCATCTCTTTGCGAGTCACGCAGTAACGACGTTCTGCGTTAGTCAACGAACGACTGAGATACTGGATAATACGTTCGGTACCGTCACGTTGCTGCTAGGAGAGGACAGCACCTATTGCATTATCACTAGCTTTGTTTCTAGCACAGGGTTTTCCAGCATCATGGCTGATGTAGGGAACTGAGATCGGAGGATGAGAGAAGCATCGCGTCTGGAAGCTGGTAGCAGTCAGATCCATGGAGTTTACTTGCTTAAACGTCGAAGCTGGAGAGGGGCTGCTATGAGCAGTGTGATAAGCTGTACCCCGATGGTACCCGAAGTGGTCTGGTAGGCTGTCGAACATGGGATGTGTCGGGTTTAGATGGTCTCTGGGATGGGCAGCGCGTCATCGGGATATGTCGCGTTTTGACGGTACAGGACGCGTGGGTACTTGCTTTGGGTGGTTTGATATGATGGCGGGTGGGACGTCGAAGGCGGAACGCAGACAGGTGGTTGGGCGATAATGCGTCCATGTAAAGACACGTGTTTGGAATCAACAGGGACAAACCGATT